>JAJMIV010000255.1:0-11263 GCA_030563445.1 Metschnikowia gruessii
AGTTAAACCAGGTTTTGGAAGTAAATTATGAAAGCTTAAAATTATCATTAACTGAAGTTTATATAATAAACTAGCCAATTTAATGACAAACCTGAAAGCCTGTGTGGCGTAATGGTTAGCGCATTTGACTTCTAATCAAAAGATTCCGGGTTCGAGTCCCGGCATGGGTTCAAGATGATTATTTTTTTTTTGTTTCTGTTTCAATTTGAAAATAATGGTGTTTTTTTTTTTTTTACACTGTACGGTGTTAACCGCCAACATTCTCCCAACATGTGGGTTATCATTATACCAATATTTTAGTTGCAGAGAAAATTTGGCTACACAGAGGCTAATAATCTACTGAGTACCCCACAAACATGTAAAGACAGGTGCTTTGCGAGATCTGTGCGATAATGATTTAATGTATTACCGTTTCGATCTTCCAAATGTATCGTCCTTTCTTTAGTAAATGATATAATAGTAGCATTGATTATGAACTTTTTGTAAAGTGCTTGTTACATTTTTCAGCACACCCAATTGGTAATCCAAACACTGGGTTTAAAGGAACAGTATACGCAGCGCCATCAGTTTCATCCTTGACAGAAAAATGAAAACCATCTGGAGTGCCACATTCGTATACATGCTCAGCCACACTCAACCCACAAAGTGAATAATTTGTATGATAGAAATCTGGGTGTTTTCCTGGTTTGTCGCGTAACCCACCAATATTCAGATCTTGGCAGCAATTAAGGATATACGATTTCAATGCCAGACGGTTAAATAACAGTCGGGTTGAAGTAAATGACTCCATCATGGCAAAACAAGCACCAATCCAGAAACTATAGCATGCATCCACTAGCTTATTTGATCTTCCCGAAAACCCTCCTTCTAGTGTATATTGTCGCGCAGCTAGCCAGTGGAGCAAAGATTCTGCGTCTACTGAATGAAGTCCGTTTCCCGGTAAGAGGAAGAGCGAAGCCACTGCACAGAAAGTGTATCCACCATGGGCTTCAGCATTTGGAACTCCAGCAAAGCCACCTTCATAAGTCTGAGACAGAAGAATCCAGTCTTGGGTATTCTCTATGAGCGCAGGTGTCGCAATATTGAGAAGAGATGCCACCACAAGCACACAGTATGTGGATCTCGTATCTTTTTCACCTCCAAAATGCATAGCAAACGCACCGCTTTCGTCTTTCAAGGATAAAAACCATTGGTATAAATTCGGTCCAATGCGTGAAAGAAGATCGTAATCTTCCACAAGGGAAAGTACGAGCACAGCAGCATACGTCGAGGCCACATGTCCAAGAAGATCATTGGGTCCACCAGCAATTCCACCTAAACCATCGTCAATAACCAAAGATGATATTTTCTGAGAAACTTTTTCCTTAACCGCGCTGTTTGGTGGATTTCCGCTTAGGACCGTGTGTGCATTTACAAGCCAATAGAGCATCCACGTGTGGTTTGAGTCCAACACGTGAAAAGGAGCCGGTAGTGGCGTATGCAAGCAGTTTTCGATATATTTAAGATGATGCTCAACATCAAGCTCATTGTCATGTACTTTTCCTTCATCCCCAGCGACGAACGTTTCCTCGTAGATCTCCCGAATTATGCGCTCAACATTTGCTTGTGAAGCAGTGGTTTCGCATAAATAGGTATCTTCTGTTATAGGTCGAGCAGCAAGCATGGCCTCCAAATTTGCAGAAATTTCTGGCTTGAGTAGACTTTCAAAACTGGAAACAGAGGATTGAGATTTGTGCCCGAGCATTTTGAGAAGGAATTGAAGCTTCTTTATATCATTATTCATGGGGGTTAGAGATCATTCCCGATCCGTCAAGCACAATGGTGCGAGAGAGTATGCGTAGTTCCGTGCACCACTGAGACGAAGAGACAATACTTCCTAATGGGGAATGTGCCGCTTAATTTAGCCGACATTACCTTGAAAGTCGGGTAAATATTCTACGGCTTTGTTGCTACAAATCTAGTTCGAGTCCTCTCAGTGTCGAATATAAGTCACAAGAAGTAAATGCAAGAAAGATTGAATCCCTTGGATCAGTTGCTTCGCCTCATCGCTAAGCTACTTGATCAAGTTTTTCACTATGTAGTTTAAAATGCTCTCGTAGCAGAAAATGAATTGGTCCAAGTTTTGCACCATGGAGATTCTCTGCTGTCTTTGAAACTGGATCGACTTGTAAACCAAGTCGTCGTCGCCCCAAGGGTCGTAATGCTGCTCATAAGTATTTGGGTTTTCAAGGCTGTCAACAACCATATCCATCGTAATGTAACACCCGGTTCGGCCACACCCCGCAGAACAGTGTACAAGCAAATCCCACGTGTCTGCGGTTCTGACTGGCGAAGGTTTCTTGCCAATCAAGGGTGCCAATTTCTCATCCTTCGTTTTTATCAATTCAAAAACAGAGTTCAACTCATCGGGTGTGCCGAAATCGGGCCATTTGTGGTAAGCAAAGTGAAAAACAGTTTGGCTTTTACCGTTTTTAGAAAGAGTTATTTCTCTCAAGGTAAAACTGCTGTGTTGCTTGCAGCTGTTGATCTTTATAGAAAGTTTGCTTTTCTCCAAGAATTGGTCATGTTCATAATATTCCTGCTGCCCAAAGATCGGGGAAGCAGCGAGGCACACGATTGCTTTTACACCATTGTACCAGACAGTGCTCCAGAAATCATCCTTAGTTGCTTCCAAAGGACTCTGGGTAGCGATATACCGGCGATTGGAAAGTGATTTGTATGAAATATAGTTGGCGTTGAAGTAGTCGTCATTGCTGTCTTTTCTGTGCGTACACGACGGAGAAGAGATTAAACGAACTCTTGAATGCTCGTAGGGCCAAATGTTATTGTACCTATTCTTGTAGCCATATTCAACACCTTGCGGAATTGTATATTTGATTTTGTCGCAACAAGGACACAACGTCAGCGGTGTACCAAAACCGGCTGTTTCATGCAAGTTTGTGTCCATGTTCCGACAAACCTCCGAGTCTTTATCGATATTGGATATGGCCATACGCAAGCGAACTTGTTCGGTTTTCTCCAACCTGTTAAACATGTCATTGAACCTTTCGACGATGAGTTCTCGACTATTCTCTTTACCATAAACTTCGGCAAAGAAGGACAACCAACGAGGTAGACGAGATTTCTTTTCTTCAAAGTTTTCAGGGAAGTTAAAGTTGTAGTTATATGAAGTGACGGTGTCTAACTTTGGGAGAGTCTTCTTGATGGACATGAGAAGCTTATTATCAGAGCTAGTGGCAGATGGTAAGCTGAATCCAGTCAAGAAGGGCATTCCCTCAGACGATGGCGCGGAAACCCGGTCCAGCGAGCTTTCAGGCGACACGCTTTTTTCATCAGAGGTGGGGTTTGGCGTGGCAAGTGATACCAGGGAGCGTACTGGCAGGCCCAGTAAGCTCTCAGTAATCAGGGAGTCGATCTTCTCAAAACCACCTCTCACGTAAAATACGTTGAAGCGCGACTGTTGGAGAAACTTGAGCATGGTATGGTACAACTGGAAGGATACTTGCGAATCAATACTATTCGAGTCATATAAGAGAACTTTCATGGGGTGATCTTTGTCCAACACGGCACCCTTCAACCCAACAGGCAAACTGCTTGCATTGATAACATGCTGTAAGTCATACTTGGGTCTCTTTAGAAGCGTGGTTGGCACGCAGATATTGACTGAAGATTTGAGGTGCGACGTTGAGTACAAGTTGAATGGTCTCACATCAAGTACCAAGATATCATCAGAGTTTCCGAGAAAACCAGCCACGGAGTTGGTGTCGACTGCATCAATGCCACTAACATTATTAGGTAGGCTCTGGGTATGGAATTTGGACGTGGGAGACGTGCTGGTGGCTTTGAAAGGACGCGGTTGGAGTCCGGCAAGGTTGGATAGTGCTGCCGTATCAATGGAGAGGTTTTGCTTGGGCAGAGGGGATGATTCTCTCGTCATCATGTGGCTGTTTACAAGCATAGGAACCGAAGATTCGATCATGGCCTTGTGTTTTGTGTTTCGAGGTTGATGTTGGTGATGGGGACCGAACTGTTGCTTTTCAAAGGGGGTTCTGTTCTGATACCGGCTCTGGTGTCATAGAAGGCTTTAAATCTGGCAAAATAGGCGGACGGTCGAATGGTAGGGACTCTTTCTTCTTTTTCTTTGTGTCAATTGAGCGTGGCCAACAAACCAAAGCAGAAGAAAACTAAAGACGATAGATTCGTATTTGTATAGGATAAAAGGAAAAGATGACCCCAAGAAGTGGCGTTGAGTTGCTGTTGGAGTATGTTACGAGATCGAAGAAAGCTCTGGTGGAATCGTAATGACGTTTCTTTTTTGTGAGTTTTTCTGTTGAGCGTATGGAGTTTTTTCAGTCTTTTGACTTTTGACTCTTTTCTTTTTTTCCGCTGCCGCTCTTATAGCTGTTCACGTTCGGTTCAGTTACTGTTTGCGGTAATGAGATAATTCAAGTATGTGATGCTCGAAATTTTTTTGTCTGGCAAACAAGTGAATAAGTATGGTGGAAGTGGAGTGTGGGGGCGGGGATTAATCATTTATATATAACCATTCAATTGTATATATATATGGCTTATGTCATGCCAAGCGTTCGTAACGGTGCATAACATCACCGGCATGAACGAAAAGGCGGGTCTCCCAAGAATCTAGAGAAGTCCATGACTCTATTTTTAACATGGCAAACTGCATGGGTAAGCCGCACCAGGATATTTCCACTGAATGGGGGAAACTTCTGGCGATCGAGTGACCACGGAACGCGCGCAGAAAACCATCTTTTGCTTGTGGGTTGCAGTGAGTAATGGTTGAACTTGAGAGGTGAGATCCAGAGCCAAGTTTAAGTGTATATTGTTTGGGAATAATGATCGCCGGGTAAATTTAGTTTTTGTCCAAGGTTGCAGGGCCTTTAGTCTAGAACACTTCTTTATGTTTCATATTTTTTTTTCTTTCTTGCTTCATTTAAGCAATACCTAAAGGTGCTGTTGGTGACTTCCTTTCGTCATGGGATACTTTTACATTCATTTTTGTTGCCCTTCGCTCAGGCCATTCGCACTTCTTCTGTTCATAGAAGCCGATATTCTTCCCTTGCCGCATCATTCATGTTCCATACATTTGGAGCCCTGGCATGGCCCGGTCTAGAGCTTCCGGAATTGGGCGGGGTGGCCGCGCGCTTGATTGCTACCTGGCCAATTCCAGAAACAACCCAGCCAAGAAAATCGTAATTACTAAAAACAAATTGAAACATTGGGGAGCATAAGAAAAAAATCAATTGATGAATTAGTTTGAATAAAGAACGACGAAGCTTGTACCTCTTAAACCGTTAAATTGACCATTTGAACGTGCCTGAGAGACTGGAATACCCAACAGAAGCCCAGGCTGCAGGTGAATGTTGAAGATTATGCGAGCATGTGAACAATGACGTAGAAAGGGCTGGTGCGGCTTACACACTGAAATCTTTATTGTTCACTCTAGCAAGCACATCTAGGTGACGTCAGAGTTTCCCTATGACAAATCGTGGTTAAGTTCAGATCGATCTTGTATATATTAGTCAGAAAAAAATTGGTCTATGTTTCTGGTCTGACTATGCTAGAAAGATATTGCCCCCGTTATCAAGTGCTCCTTTAGATTGCTTTTACTTTCGCAGTGTAGCTTTCTGGGTTCAAAATTTTCTCCATTTTGACTTTACTGCCTTTGAATCCCGTTGTTTCTAGCTAAGGTGGCCTGTTTCATGCGCACATGGCTATAGTTTCCAAGGTGGCGTGTTTGTTGCCTATGTGAACAATTACCCAGTGGCAACATAGCCAGATCTTGTCCATGTTTCATTTGTAAGCATTCGGTCTTTTACTGACGGACTGTTCTTTGTTGCGCCCGAGCGCAACTTCGACTTTCCAATATTGTAATATTCTCCACACGCAAACCTCTCCCGTTTCATCGTCTTAATTCTTTCACAGGCGCAAATATGGCTCCCAGAGCCTCTGTGACTCCATTTCTTTTTTGATCCTGATGGTAAAGAGTACCGCAAGAAAGTACGACCTAAGACTCTTTTTACCTTTAGTATTCTTGTCCGCTTGAAACTCCAGGGATTCCTTGAGTAGGTCGATCGTGGTATGGTCGTGCAGACCGTAAAGAATCTCCTCGGTCGTATCTTCATTGATGTCAGGGATTCTGCTCCCCACTAGATCGCAGTAATATTTGGCAACGTCCATACTCGCTTTGAGCTTACTTTCTAGTGTCTTTACTCTCTGTTCGTGAATCGAATTTAGTAGATGCGCTCTTTCCGCAATTTCTGTGACGCGGTGACGAAGCTGGCCATTTTCTCTCTTGGTCTCTTCAAGCTGGGATTCTAAGTTCATACGCTCCAGCTGCTCTTTGATTGAGAGTTCTCGGTCACTTGCCGCTAGTCGGGCCATTTCCTCATCGTGCCGCTCATATTGGAAATTTGACCGGGCTTCCAAGTTCAAAAGCTCCTGACGATGTAGTTTCTCTTGTCTCTTACGTTCGGCCTCAGCCGCATGCAATTTGAATTTCATTGTGTCTTGGACCTCATATAATGACTGATTCTGGAGCTTCAATTCTTGTACTTTGGCTTCGAGATCTTCGATACATTGATTCTGGCGTTCAATTTTTGTAACGAGAAAATGGCGGGCCTTGCTATGCTTCGGACTGTCTTGCTTTTTAGGAACTTGCTCATTTACATTGTACCCATGTATATTTGCGTTTGGCATCGTATGAGTTGAAGCCGAAGAAGACTCTCTCATTTTCCGTATTTCATTAACTTTACTCCGGAAATCGTCAAAATAGTTACCTTCAATTCGACTAAACGCGTCGAAAGTCACATGTTCTTTGGGCTGGCGAGGAACATTGTCAGTCGATTGCACCAGTTTTCGTTCACCTTCATTTCTGCGAAGGATAGGTTTTGGGATTTTGCTGACAAAATCCAGCGGGTCCTTAGATCTTCTTGTGGTGGGATTTGCGTATCGTGTATCGGCTTTTTCGCTTGTTCCATCCACTCTTTCAACCCTCTCATTCGCACCCACATTTCCCCGGCCGGTCGTCCTTAAGGGGTAGGCCCCAAGTTTATGCGAAGGTACATCACCTCTAAGGCCACTAAGCTTACCTCGTAGCGACTGTAGTGATTTTTCGAGGGAATCGTTCTGTTTTCGAGCCAGTGCCAATGTGGTCTCGGGCATAGCGAATAGTTTGATATGTCGTGAGTCTTTCCTTATCTAGCAGTATTCAATGATCCATCCGGAAGATGCTATAAAACCGTTTTCAAGAAGAGAAACAAAGAAAACCAAAACCGAAAAGAGACCGAAATTTAAAGAAAGAATCAGGAAAGGATCGACTGCGTCAAAAAATTCAAGCGTAACCTATGGAGTGTTATTCTTTTGGGTCTCATAGAATGCATCGCCTTCGCACTCAGCACGCACTTTGTTTGTATCAAAATACGAAAGACGCGAAAACCAGCCCCACTAACCACCCGTTTTCTCCACCAAGAACGAGAAATATATTCACCTAATTCGCCAGAAGGAACTCAACGATTTTTTTCTTATCCTTTGCCTATATTTTGAATTTTATGGCAAGGATTTAAATTGAGAAAGAGTTCAAGAAAACCTCGATTTTGCCAACTCACATCCACCTCTGTTTTAGATATCCACTCTTTGTCGTGACGAAAATTGCTCAAAATGGCCAGAAAGAGACTAATAAGAAAACAGCCCCTTTTGGAGCGCATCCGTTCATACCCCCTCGATTTGCTTCTATCGATTAATGAACAAAGACTCTCCATTGACTGGGACAGTCACGTGCCCCAGTGCTTACCGGTGGGCTCTATAGTCTCGATGGTATTTCTCGTACTCTGCAAAATCAGGAACCATTATATCTCTGTCAATGAAAAACGAGACAATCTGGTTTTCCGGTCAGACTACTCCACGTACCAGCAGGTTGTTTCCAGGGCAGTCCATGGATCACACGCTGGCCCAATTGAGGTGCCAAGAATCAAGAATGAGTCTGTTGCCCATACGCTTCTCTGGACTGTCAACGTGATGCTCATTATCCTTTTTGCCACGTCGCTCATCAATGCTGTAAATGTTTACTTCTTCCCCTACAAGAACTATACCCTCCTTAGCCGGTCCACTGATACACCAAAACCCAAAGGGTCATGCGTCACGCAACAAAACGTTTCGAGTAGTACACCACGAGGATTTTTCCAGAATTTGTATTCGTACTTCGAAGAGCACTCGTACTATGAAACAGACGTGGATTCTGACGCCGACACCACGTATGAGGCCCGCCCTCTTGAGAAGGATGTGTGGATGTTGTCGGTCTGGGACCCATCCCATTTCGTGTTATATTCTGCGGCATCGTTTTCGCCCATTGTGTTATTGAGTACATGGCTCTTCAGCTCCTCAGTTTCGTTTTGGAAAGTCGGCATTTTTGTCCTTCTCTCGAACTCTTGCGCGGTTTACCTCACCTCTAAATTCTTGCAATTGATTTCTGATAAGCAGATCATATACCAAGAGACATTTAGTGAGTACAACAAAAAGTACGTGATTCCAAAGACATCTGTCTTGCGGAAAAACGCTAGTATCGATGCCACACATGGACCATATGCACCGGCAAGCAAGACTGTGCATGACGATCCCGTTGGCCACTTACAAAATGAGCTTGCCTTTGTCACGCATGATATCAATGGATCAAGGCTTAAAAGTGTACGAGCAGATTACTTGGATGTTGTCCCATCTAGGCCTGTGTCCCCATCTAAGCACTTATCGCAAAATAGTAGTTTTCTTCCGCCAGCCTCTTCGCACGGAAGCCGTTATGACACTTCTTTGCGCAGCTTAAACGAGAGACCAAGCTACTACGACGATACCACCGATCGCCATAGTCAAATGATGCTGTCGACGCCTTTTGCACCAAGAAACGCAGGAAACGAACTGTTTCTCCAAAGACCAGATGCTTATTCTCGCGGAAACGAGACCTTCTCTAGAGGGTACGACTCGTTCTCACGCACTTCTTCGCGGCCTCATTCCCCGTTGAAATCTCCTTCCAGGTTGGGCTACAACCCCAACTTATCGTACAATGAACGGACACAGCTTTCGCCTAGCAGATCGAGTAGACATCTGTCACCCCAACGAAGCCCGTCACCATCTAAGCGGTTGTGGCATTGAGCCATGTTTTTACGCATATTCTTTCTTTTTTTTTGTTATTCTAATATACAACCATTAACATTCCTCTATATCTGAGCTAGAGGTCGTGGAATCCAAAGAAGTACTTTGAGATCGACCCCACGAGCCCTAGTTTGGGTTCTTCTTTCTTTTCGCCTTGGCCGGCCTGGCTTCCATTGGCATTGGCCTTCAAGAATAAGCCTGTGCCATCCTTGACATCCAAACGCTTAATGTAAGAAGCCTGCAAGTCATTGGCGTCGCCGAGGACGCCTTTGTCTACTTCATTTGTTTCCTTATGCGAGAACAGCTGAAATCCACCACCGATATCTTCCAGCACGCTCAACTTTCTCTTCTGGAGTTTTTCAATTGCATCCTTAGTGTAAGGGACTACACCAATAAGCACTCCATTGAAAACATTACCTGATTCTTGTAAAGCATCATGAGCGGATGCTGGGTTGTCGTAGGTGAGTTTGACCCAGGAGTTACCACTGAAAATAGGGAGTGAAGGGGTAGTGGATGAAGCACCTGCTCGTGCATCAGCGCTATCATGAGCGTTGAAAGCACCAGTAGTGGTAATTGTTTGCAAGAAATTTACTTGTGTATTTTTGGCTGGTTTCAGAGCCTCAAACTGTTCCAAGATGGTTCCAAACTCGGCAAAGTAGGCAATAACTTGAGAAGACATAGCTTCCGGGTATCCGAAAACCAAGATCGCAGACTCTGTGTTCAGCAAGGGGCTTAATTTAATTGCAGTATCTTCATCAGTGGCTTTGGATATATCACTTTTCTGATAGAAAGCGTTGACGAATGTTTTGGGGTCTTTATTGATAAAAGACTCTGTATGTTGTGCGGGCTTGTTGAGCGAGATGATTACTTCGTCATTCAAATCATAGAGAGATCTCGCAGGAGGGAGGTCCTCGTTCTCGTTATACAATGGGATATCGTCATTATCAAAAGTGTGTGATGTATCGTGGGAGTCTGCAGTCAAGAATAGCGACAGTGTATCTGCGTGACTGGCAGTACTATTTCTATGGGCGGTGTTCCCGAAAGAGATCAAGTTAAAGTCAGTCGAGTTGAACGCGTTGTTATTAGAAGATGATTGGCCTGATGAGTTTGACTTTCCATCCTTTTTATTGTTGGCTGTCCCACTCAACTGGAAAGCAAGCCGTTTCTTTGGAACAAGGTGGTTTGGAATAACTCTTTTCGACGAGTTCTGGAACCACGCAGGGTCCTTTTTTTCTGGGCCGAGCTGCTTGCCAGTTTCTTGCAGACCGAAAAGAGAAGCCATGATTATCGAATGTATTTGTGGCTAGTCTTGTTGGAAAGTAATGTGTATTTATGAGCCAAAAGCGTTGAAAACTACACCAGTCTATGCTTTGATGCTTGCGTGCGCGACCCAGACAGTCTGCAATGAGACCTGTCTTTGGATGTTATGTCCTGTGAGTTGGCTGCAGCCAAATCTCATAAAAATCAAAACAATGAGAAAACCAAGAAATGGCAAAAAAAAAATGCACCCGTGAGACAGAAAAAAATAAAAAGGAAACCAGAATTGATGCTCGCCCGAAGGAATAGTTATGTGTTGAAAGTAAGTACTTCGTTTATCTGTATTTGAACCGTTTCATCCAGAAGCAAAGTACCGTTTATGTGCCTCACAGCGATGTTACAACACACGCGAGCCGGAAGACTGCGATTCCGGGGTCGTTGTTAAGACCACTTTATAATTATATGGGAGCTGATTGAATTCAAAACTTTTAGTGGAAAAGTAGTTGAATTTTTAATTTAAAGCTCTTAGAAATCGAGCCAGAGCACAAAAAAACAAAATTAACTAGTAAGGAAGTATGTCATTTTTTATCAGCCTACCAATATGATGAAGGAGCGATGTGAAAACACGGGGAAGAGTGATTGACCGTATAATATCTCGAGGCGCCATTTCTAATTCATTTTTACTTCATGCTTTTTTTTGCTTCATTCCGTTTCTTTTTATAAACTGCATAGATTCGTAATGATAGTAGCCATTTTTGTGTGTAAAGAGTTTTCAGTTTCTGCCCTAGTATTCCCAACCCTGACAGGGCTAGGGCACCAGAGACAGGATTTGGACTAATTGAAACAA
>JAJMIV010000257.1:0-17353 GCA_030563445.1 Metschnikowia gruessii
AGCTGCAAATTTGGCATTGGGTCCAATAACGGCGATGCTTTCGTCTCTTCTAAGAGGCAACAAGTTATCCTCATTTTTCAAAAGAACAATGGCCTCGGTCGCAATCTTGTTCAATACTTCCAGGGTTTCTGAATTGACATTTTCCGCTTCGGGCCCAAATTCAATGGCATTGGAGCGAGAACACCAATTCACAAAATTCAAAACATTTCTCACCCGGTCATCCAAATCGGAAATACAAAGCTCCTTGGAAGAAACCATATGACCGATTGTTCTTTGATCCCTGAAGCATGAGGGACCAGGCATTTCCAAGTCTAACCCGTTCTCAATTGCAAGTTTGGACGTGTACACCCCCATCCAATCTGACATAATGAGGCCATCCCAACGCCATTCATCTCTTAAGATATCCTTCAAAAACTTCTTGCTTTGAGAGACGTGTTCCCCGTTTATCTTGTTGTAAGAAGTCATCAAGGATGCAGGGTTGGCGTACTTAACAGCAAGTCTAAATGGTTCCAAGTAGATTTCTCTCAAAGCCCTCTCTGTAACAATTGAGTCAGATGCGGACCGATCATGTTCCAAATCATTGCACACAAAGTGCTTGAGAGCAGATGCTATATCATTCTCTTGCATACCATTGACAATTGCTGCAGAGGCCATTCCAGAAAGGTATGGATCTTCCGAAAAAGATTCAAACCCTCTTCCACCAAGTGGCCCTCTTTGGATATTTGTGGTAGGTCCAAGAATACAGCTCGCAGACTTTGCCTTCGCTTCTTTGGCCATGAGCGCCCCTGCCTCGAACAACAATTCCTTGTTGAACGTGGAAGCCATACCGGTTCCACAAGGGAAACAAGCAGCAGGAATCCCATTGCAGAACTTAGTACCGCGTACACCATTGGGGCCGTCTGAAACACGCACCGAGGGCACTCCTAATCTTTCAACACTATAGGTGTGCCAAAAATCGATACCTGAGATAAGACCAATTTTCTCTGTAAGATCCAATTCGGAAAGAACATGTTCAACATCGATAGCCGTCATTTTGTTTTTGTTTGTTTTGTTTTTTGTTGGTAATTTTTTCAAGATCAGTTCTTCAATACTTTTGTGTGTTAGAATAGTACTTTGACTTTATTTCCATTTTTTTTTCTTTGTGTCGGTTTATTGGTTTGTATTTATATTCTTCGACATCTGAGTCTGGGGAACATTCCGAAAACAGAGAGCGTGAGCAGTACCGAATCGAGAACTGAACCCGGTGTGTAAATGCGGCTTTGTTGGCAAAAGTATACGCGTAGTGGTCTCCACAAGGTTATTAGTGGGGTCATTCCCCACTCTATGTTCCTTATTTTCGGGTGTGTTTCAAATTGTTTTAAAATCCCGAATTTTTCATGGTGGCTTTGTTCATCAAAGAAACAACAAAATTGGAGATATCTGGGTTCGCAATGCTTATGGCGAATACGAAGGCTCTACCCCGCGTTTAGGAAAAGTTTTGGTGTATCGTATGTACCATAGCAGTTTCCCATTAAACAGTCGCAATATCAATACGTCGATTAGTATCAATTCTCGTCAAGAGTTTGTCACTAACGCATGAACTTCACTAATAATTTGTAAAAAGGTACATCACTTTCCAGATTTGGTAATAATTTTATAACGAGAAATACCTAAATATGTGTTCCTAAAAAGTTTGATTTACAAGCATACAGTAAAACGGATACACCAGATTTTTTCACTATCAGGCCAGGCCGTCGTGAAAGCTTATCACAGCCCATTTACCGGAAGCAGTCCAAAACTCTCCAATGTCATTACCCATGGCCTTGTAAGTTTCAATTAACTTTTCATTTAATCCAGCAGGCAAACCGACCACCACATCGGCCTTACAAGTACGCAACGCCAAAACTGGAAGACCAGAGGATTGCAAGTCTTGAATTGCCGTCAGGAAAGGCGTGGTCGTGTCCCACTGCAAGTCCCCAGTAAGCTTTCTGTAGTTCAAGTCACCCTTGAAGATGATAAGACTAGACTTCTTCAATTCATCAAAAAGTTCTCCTTGGTATGGGATACTCCAGAAGTTTTCGTAAGATGTCCAAAATGGATGGTGTTGGATAGAAAGCTTTCCGGTAGCAACTAAAGACTTAAGCTTGGAGGCAAGATACTCGATAGATTGTTTGCCTTCAGCAGATTCATGAATCTCGGTGAAAAATTGAGCATCGGTTAATTGGTCAAGCAAGTTTTGGAAATCCTTTGGCATTGTGTCGCTCACAAACCATGGAATTTCTTTACAGTGCAAAACCACAGACTCGGAAAGCCCGGAATCGAGCAAGAACAAAGACGAACATAAATCAGCAAACAACTCGAAGCCAGAGTTGTCCAACACAATGTCCACTCTTTTTTTCGAGTCGCCAGTCAATTGTTTCCAGGCTTGAGGAGCATCATTGACAATGATCTTTTCCTCGTTCTTTTTACGAACCTCGGCTCCTTGAACACTCTTGATGTCTTCAAGGGTGACGTTTCCAGCAAGAAGAGATAAGTCCGTGGCATTTCCCCACAAAGAGATATCAATGAATTCAAAAAATAAGAGCTTCAATGCATCCTGGTCAACGGAGTCGGCCTGCAATTGCTTGGACAACACCTCGTATCTTTTGCAAAGCTCCAAAACTCCAAAAGAGGATTGTTGGAAAGCTTTGTTCTTCGAATTCTCAAAAACATCGAATTCTTTGAGGTGAATGGTTTGCTTAACCCAAAGACTGATCAATTGGTATAAGTAACATTCCAAATACAACCATGGACCAGTAAGCCACGTGACCTTTTTATGAAGGTTATGCTTTTCTAACTCGGAATTGTAGATTGCGAGTTCTGGTTTGATCTGAATTTCCAGTTCTTGAAATGGTCTGACAGCTGCATCCTCGCGGAATTCTTTCAAAAGGTTGTTCAATTTTGACGTGACGATGTCGCCACATTTTGCCGCTTCTGGGAACTCTTGAGTATGGGCAGCAATGTCGTCAATTGCACCTTCTAAAATAGTGGGCCACCGTTTGTGCACGGTAGGATATGCGAAGGATTTCTGATCATCATTGTAGGATGGAAGTGGGAGAGACATGGTTCTTGGGCTGAAACTTAAAGAAAAATATATGATACCGAAAAATATGAGGGAACCACCATTACTAATTCTAGCGAATGGCCGGAACGTGCTCGGACTCCACCAACGCAAAATGGCTTATATGCCGACAAGGCTACGTAATTAAATTTCTGACAGCATTGCTGATATTTGGAACTTTAAAAAACTTAAACTAAAACAACTACCCCCACGTGAAACGCCCGAGGTTGCAAGTGAAAGCGGCAAGCCGCGAGACACTAAAGGAGTGAAAAAACGAAACAATACTATACATAATTGAATTTAATTGCAAGGCATGTTTACTGTCTCTTTGCGTACTCGGCTTTCTCTTTCTCGTATCTCTTCTTGTCAGTAGCAGCCTTGTTCTCGTAAGGAACCTTTTCTTCGGCGTTCAAAGCCTTCCATTTCTCTCCCAACATCTTACCGACTTGTCCGAAAGTGATACCTGGGTTCTCAGCTCTGACGATGTCTCTGTTTTCGTTGGCGAAAAACATGTATGCAGACAAGGATCTCTTTGGTGCATCTGGATCCTTCTTTTTTCTGGACGACTTCTTTCTTTCAGTAGACATTTCTGATTTTTGTTAGTATTTAAAATGTTGTGAAACGTAAAACAATGGACCGATTAAAACACCTTGAAGTGTTTTAATTGCCAGCTTTCTTATGCAGCACGCGCCTTTGTATGGTTAAGGGCCCCAACATCAGTGAGTGAGTCGTCTCACAAATCTTGCTCCGAACGGAACATCCAAAATCCAAACCGCTTGAACAAAACACCACAATGTAAAAAGCAATTCAAAAAGCAATGGAGATGGTATCCCAGAAAATATTCCTGTTAATCGATTACCTCCGGTTTTCCTTTATGATTGCAAAAGACATGGTCGAAGTAGTTAAGGCATCGGAGTGACGGTTGTGGGTTTTTTTTGTGTCCATGATAAAAAACTCCAGAAGCAAAAGAAAGACACGACCGAAACTAAATATAACAAAGAAACTGTTTGTTTGTGAATGGGCAATCATCAAATGCTTCATTGAAGATTTAATAAGTTGGACGCGCGCGGCGCGGTTTGTTGTATTCAAAATGCTAACATACTGGCTTATAGTGTAGTTTACTATGAGGAAAAATTTGGTAGCAATTTTGTTTGTGTGGGAGTTGAACCCACCCTATATAGTGGGAATGGCTGGTGCGCGAGGGTAGTGATGGGTAATGCGCAGGATGTGCGTAAAAACCAGACCATGTATATTTGCTGCTTCTCTGGTGCGCCTTTAAACACGTTCTTCGACGCCATTCTCACTGAGGCACTGGAATCTAATCTATTGTTTACTCCTGGTGCGTGGCTTTTCTTAATAGAATAACGCCGTTTTACATTGACGCGAATATTTACGCGTCAGACTTATGAATGGAGATATTAATAGATCTTCTTCTTTAAATTTAAAGTAATACATTCATGTCAACATTCTCGATATTCCCAAATCTATAACTATTGAGTCCATTGTTCTCACATTCCTCCCGGCGCGACTAGCCCCCGCTCCAACCACGGGAACGCTCCGCTCGGAGCCACAAAGTATTGTTCGCTCCACTCGTAACCCAAAATCGCACTTTTCTGGCCTCGCTGCAGGGAGTAAGCGCGCTCCGCTCCATTTTATTATTAAGTGTACCTGATTAGGGCTGCCCGACATTCTCGCCTCCGAAAAGAATCTCGTTCGAAAAATTTGGACCGTCCGTGATTTACCTCTGGATGCACCACCAATTACGTATTTTTGTTTTCCTCTAATTTGTCTAGTATTCTTTTCTAAAATTGAAAAATAGGACACATTCGCTTTCTGGGGTAAACGAGCATTTTGAGAGGATTCAAAACTCAAGTCTGTGTTTTGTTCCATTCTTCCCTAAATACCTAGGTACTAAGCATCAAAGTAAATACTGGGTTACACGGGTCTACCTGATATAAATTTTCGTAAAGCTTTCAATTTTAAGACTCTTAAGAACTACTTACACTATTCAAAACATGAGGGTTGGTTAGCAAAATATTCAGCCGAACTATCGCTCATTTAATACCATCCACGATATTGGCTGTTGTCTTGATAAGTACCATATTGTGGGTATTGTTGATAACCAGCGTATTGTGGGTGGTATTGTGGGACACCAGAAGGAGCCGGGGCGCTTTGTTGGTTTCCTTGCTGTTGGCCATTTTGTTGGGCTTCAGCTTGCTCACCAGCTTGACCCTGTGGGTATGGCTGGCTGCTTGGGTAACCGTTGTATGGGTATCCACCTCTGCTTCCGAATTGATTTGGGTTGCCGTAGTATTGAGCAGCGTAGAATTGGTTAGCAGCTTGAGCACTTTGAGCAGAGTTTTGTCCAGTGGCATTCTCGCCCTCAGCTGCGCCAGCATCACCACCTTGTTGTTGTTGCTGCTGTTGCTGTGGTTGGCCTTGTTGGATTCCGTAGGCATTGTTCGTAGCACCCATACCTGCACCATTTCCGTAGAATGGGGTGTTGTAAAAGTAGCTATAGTAGTTAGGGTAACCAAATGGAGCACCGCTTGGGACTTGTTGGCTCTGTTGAGGGGTTTGCAAACCTTGTTGGGCGGAGTGAGCCACCAATGGAGATTGAGAAATTTCAGCAGGGACAGCTGGGTTGGCACCAGGAGTTGCAGTCTTAAGGTTGTTAGCAGTGTTCACCTGGTAGTAACCTGGAGATCCCAAACCAGTCTGGTTGACTTGTCCGTAAGCAGAATAGTCAAATGATGGGTACCCAAATTGGGCTGGGATGGATCCAGCACCAGCCTGTTGTGGGAATTGTTGTTGGGATTGTTGGAACTGACTGTAGTAGTCAAAGCCCTGGCTGGAAGTAGCCTTTCTTTGTTGCTCATACTGCTGTTGGTAAGCTTGTTGCTCGGTTTGCTGTTGGACCTCTTGTTGGGCCTGTTGCTCTTGAACCTTTGCTTGTTCGTTGACAGGTTGGCTCTCCTGAGGTTGTTGAGCGATGACGCTCTGTTGAGGAGACTCGACTTCTTCCTGTTTAGCAACGAAAGATTGGACTTCTTGAGCTGGTTCCTTGGTTTGAGGTTCAGCTGCAGCCGGTTCAGCTTGCTTGGTATCTTCTAATGACAACGAGCCGAAAGAAACGCCGACGTTGTTGACTTGTTGAGGCAACACGACCTCGGATTCCAAAACTGGAATAGACACGGCCTCAGTTGGCTGCTCAGGCTCTGGCACCTCTGGGGCATCTTCGGTGACGGCTTCCTCCTCTGGGACTGCGACGGCTGTCTCCTCTGGAACGCTCTGAGTTTCTACCTGAGAAGTTTCTGGTTCGTTGGTTACAGGCTGCACTTGCTCTGGCTCGGGCTGGGAAACCTTCTTTTGAACTGGTTTTGCCTTAGGCTTGATGGCCGACGCCCATGAAGTTGACGCTTTAACATTGGATGACTGGGTCTTTTGAGATGGTACAGGGTCAGCAGCAGGCTCTGGCTTGGTTTCTTCGACAACAGTTTCAGGCTCAGGTTGGCTTGATGCAACCTCCTTGGCGACTTCAACAGGCTCCTCTTGAGTCTTTGTTGCTTGCTTGGCCTTTGGCTTAACAGTGTCTTTGGCCAAAGCAGCGGCCCATGAGTTGGAAGGAATTGGCACGGATGGAGCGGATGAAGCAGTTACTGCCGGTGGAGCAGATGGAGCTGAAGATGCAGATGGAGCAGCTGTGTTGGATGGGGCACCAACAGAAGAAGCTGCAGCCTGTACTGGCGTGTCTTTCTTAGGGCCAGCCGGTGGCTTTCTTTCTCTTCTTCTGTCTGTCTTTGGCTGTCTCTCTCTGGAGAACTTGCTGCCTCTTTGGTCTCCCAGAGAAGCTGTGTGTGGGTTGGATGCAGAATATCCGGTGTTGGACTGCTCCGTTGTCTTTGTGGCGTCGTCTCTTCTTTTGTTTCTGGATTCCTTCTTAATGGGTTCCCACTTCGAAACCTTGTTATTAACAATCAAGTCGATGACGACCTCCACATCGTTTCGATGTTCAGATAACAAAGAAGACAAATCTTCGGATTCCCAATCCGGGAACATTTCCGACAACATTTGCAACTGTGTTTCTTTGGCTGATGTAGCAGTGGCCGTAGATGCGCCAGCGGCGCCCTTCTTGGCTTTATAATTTCTTCGTTGTGACATGATTTCGTGATGTGTAGGGATGACAGAAAATGTGGATTCGATGGGATCTGTCTTCCAGGCTTATACTATGGATTCAAATTGGTCTCTTGAGGGTAAAAACAGAGGATCACTTTTATACTATGACGTCAAATCTTGCGATTGCTCTAATCTAACGTTGCTCACGTGTAACTCCCGGATGAGGTATAAATAAAGCAATCAATCGATGGAAATCAAAAAAAAAAAATGTGTTTCTCAACTTAAGCCGAAAACGCAAAATTCAACAGGTTCAAATGTACTAAATTCAAGAAAGTACCTGATGGTGGAACTTTTTTTTCGTTCGTTTTTTCTCACACTAGGTGTTCGACAGTGACTCGGTGTGCGCACGAAAACTGTGCAGCAGGGTCACGTGTCGTTTTAAAAGGGTCTAGTGAATTCTTTTTTTGGTGATCAATCATTTCGCACTGCGACCCCTCTAAGACGTATACTTAACAAGTAATATAATGGGATTTAATGGGATTTACTGATGAGTTGTAATATTCTAGTTATATTCGTTATTTAAAGCGTATGCTTGTATAGGCATTAGCACTTCCTTTACAATACCTTGTGGAGAAGGCTGGCACTTTTACCATTAGACTCAGAATCAGACTCAAGGAGACGTGGGGCAATTAGCACTTCTGCGACTGATTCGAAAAGATTGTCAATGATTTTCTTTAAGTCACCTCCTGTTTGTTTGAAATCAGGGTATGAGTTTACTTCCAAGAGCTTGACCGAGAGATCTTCGTTGACCAAAAAGTCGACTCCGAATATCTCAACGGCATTTGGCATTGGTTGGAAATTGATTTTATCCACCGAAGAAGCTGCAGTGAAGAGTTGGCCTGTGATCTCCTTAACTTGCTCAAAAATCTTTGCCTTGCTGTCTTGCTCAAGCCCAAGCAAATCCCAAAAAGTAGCCACAAGAGGGTCTTTGCCCTCCTGGAGACAGGTATTAGTCAAATGGCCGGCGAGATCAATGATCGAGTCGTCGTCTGTTTCACCTTCAGGACTTATATAGCTGGTGTCTGCAAATAACGCAAGAATATTCTCGTATACAAACACCTTCAAGTCACCTGCACTGACCACGTAAGTACGGAGATGGAATTTCTTAGACTGGTATTCTGGCAAAAGCAATGGTTTGTCCTGATACTCTTGCACTATGAAGTGACGGAGTTGGGATATTATAACACCGTTATTTTTTTCGTCTTGGACTTCCTCCTCTTCGTCATCGGAATCACGGCCTTCTTCAAAAGAATCGAAAATAGCTTGGAGCTGTTCAAGGCTTCTGAACACACGGATACCTTGACCTTTGTCACTCATACTAGGTTTAAGGATCCAAGTCTTGTCACCTTGTTCGATCTCTTCCCTTAATTCGTAAGCATCATCCAAGGAGTCGTCCAAGAATTCGGCATAGTCCACTTCAAGTTGAAACGTTGGTGGGACTGCCTTTGTAAGGATAGATTGTGGGTTCTTGGCAACAAAGTGGTGGATAGTATTTGCCAAGTAATGCTTTCTAATCAATGCCTTTCTGTAAATGTACGAAGGCGTGAAGTATTGGGTAGGATAACCTTGAATCAAGTCTAGGTCAAGATCTTCATATTCACCATAGTGAAACACCTTCAATTCTGGCTTATCTGGAATCTGCTTCAAAACCAGTGGGTCTGTAGTAACTTGAATACCTAACTTTTCGTATGCTTGCGAAAGAGGCTCATAAATGTATGAGTCCTTTTCAACCGTGATTAAGACAACCGCTGTTTTTGAGTTCGAATTTTCTGCTTTCTTTGGTGTTTTCAAAACGATCTCACCTTCGAGGGGACGCACTGCCTTGAATGTTGCCTGCAAGGGGGTCACACTGATCCCATCATCATGCAAAACACGGCTATCTGAGTGGTTAAGATCTTCCGAAGACTCATCCCACACCTGCTGGAACTTAGGTGCCCATGAGTATTTTCCATCGCCTACGTGCTCGTAAATAGAGGCCCATTTGTTGCTAAGAATAGGGGCATATTTGATCTTGGACTTTCCGAGCTCAAGTGAGGGGATAAGAGGGACGTTAACGGAGAACAAATCAATATGTTCCAGGGTCTTCAATTCTTGGTACAAGTGTTCCACAAGTTGAACAGATATCTTACTTGCCTCTTTGAGAACATCGAAATTATGTTCCAAACTGCGGAACTCGTACAGAAGTGCAATGGATTTGGTGCCATGAGTTGCGGCCTCCATTGCTGCACCAACCGTTCCACTAGCGAGGATGTATAAGTCACCGGAATTCTTTCCAAAGTTGGGTCCACTGATCACCAAGTCCACTGGCTCGGGGTCAGGCAAATGGTGCAATCCGATATCAGCACAAGCTGCAGGGGTACTATCAATCAAGTTCCACTCTTGGTAACCTTCATTAATAAGGTGTTCCTGGCGACTTTCAAAAGGGCCTTCGTATGCATTTATATCCTTATTAGGCGTAGAAGTGCTATCCTTGGTATAAATGTACGTGGTGGTGAGAGACTTTCCGGCAAAATGAGCTTTTCCAATCCAAGATCTTTGCTGATTAGGCACGACTATCAGCACCTTCCAATCAGTAGACCGAGCAATTTCATCAACAAAGTACTTCATGTATGGACAACTCTTGTCATCCAAAGGACCATCATCATTGGTGAGGAGAACGTGCATTGTAAGATAGAAGTTTTTATTTTTAAAGATCTGCAGCTATTTTTTTCAAAGCTCGACTTTTCTTCTGTTCTTTGGGGTTACAGAGTACACCTTAGACTTGACACACTGTTGCGGCATCGCACCAGAGCGACTGCGAAGTGTCTCCAATTTCGGCATGCCAGGTTACTGTAAGCTGGGTGATTGCGCTTGAAACAATAGGAAATAAGTACACCCAATATACCTTTACATGAGATTTTCGATCGAATCCATACTAAAAATGAGAACATAAATATATATACAGTAAAATAATAAAGAAAAAACTGTGGCATCCCCAAAATAATTACGACTAATACTCATATGAATAGGACTCACAGAGGCTCGGGTGTCGGATATGCGCACTGCTTGAAAAATGAGAAGGAAAAAAAAAATAGCTCAGACAATCTCTCACAAGATCATTGATCTGAATATTCATTCACTCATTCGCCTGATAAGTCATAAGAAGAATTAATATCCACTGTTGTTGAGATGTCTTTCTTCCTTGGCAACACTGCCCAATACTCTGGTGTCGAGGTGAACCCGGAGAAAGTGAAGTTGGCTGACGTTCAGTTCAGTGTCGTTTCCTCCACATTCAACAAAATGCTTTATCAATGTCGGGAAAAATGCATCGGTCATGAGTATGGCGAAGGAGATGTCAACACGGGTGAGGCTTCTTGTACTGATAGATGTGTTGCCAAGTACGTGAAGGCCAATTCCTTGATAGCTCAAGAAGTTCAGTATAAGCTCCTTCCAAACGAGATGCCTGAGTATAAAAAAGTTCAAAGCATGTTGAAAGAAAATCAGTGAACGTCATTTTGCATTATTTCCGTCATTTCATTTCCCTCGATTTGTTAACCTTCCAAGACAATTTTTGACTGGGAAATTCTCTATACCTTGAATTGTCAAAATATGGTCTGAGGGTCTCCGTGATATTGTTACTCACAGATATCCAAAGGGGAACCTAACTTGAGTATCTCCACCGGGCCGAAGTCGCATTTGAAGCTGAATATTGAATGTGCCTAATGGAATGCCAGCATAAATTTTCTTTGTTCACGTCCCACTAACCCTTCATAGACATCATATAGACCAAATTTGTCCCTCACACTGTACATATATAAAGAAGTTGTCATAATTTTACTGTTTTCGGTGGTTTCTGTTTCTGTTTCTGTTGTATTATTTCATATTTATAGATTTTGATACAAAAAGATCACGTTATACTGTAAGGGTAAAATTACAATTGGTTCTTGGCGTGGAAGACGTCCAAAGCCTCGGAGATTCTGGCAGTCATGGTCTTCTCACCTTCTCTAACCCAGACTCTAGGGTCGAAGAACTTCTTGTTTGGCTTGTCCTCACCCTCTGGGTTACCGATAGGAGCCAACAAGTAGTCCCTCTTGTTCAAGACGTAGTCACGGATACCGGTAAGGTAAGCGTATTGACAGTCAGTGTCCAAGTTGACCTTGACAACACCGTTCTTGATGGCAATGTCAAACTCCTCTTGGGTAGAACCGGATCCACCGTGGAAGACCAAGTACAATGGGTGCTTGTTGTCAGTACCGATTTGCTCCTTGGCGTATTGTTGGTGCTCACCCAAGATGGATGGTCTCAAGACAACGTTACCTGGCTTGTAGACACCGTGGACGTTACCGAAAGCAGCAGCGATAGAGAAGTTTGGAGAGATTGGAGCCAAAGCCTTGTGGACGGCGAAGACAGTCTCTGGTTGAGTGTACAAGGACTCCTTGTCGACGTCCTCGTTGTTGACACCGTCTTCCTCACCACCGGTGATACCGATCTCCATCTCCAACCATTGGTTCATCTTGGCCATTCTGGTGAAGTACTTGACACAGGTAGCAATGTTCTCGTCGTCAGACTCCTCGGACAAGTCCAACATGTGGGAGGAGAACAAAGGAGTACCGGTAGCGGCAAAGAACTCCTCGTCAGCCTTCAACATACCGTCGAACCATGGCAACAATTTAGCGGCACAGTGGTCAGTGTGCAAGACAACTGGGACACCGTAGGTTGGAGCAATAGCTCTGATGTAGTGAGCAGCAGCAATAGAACCAGCAATTGAGGCAGCTTGGTCGGTGTTAGCAACACCCTTACCAGCGAAGTAAGCAGCACCACCTTGGGAAGTTTGCAAGATGATTGGGGACTTAGCGTCACGTGCGGCCTCCAAAGAAGCGACAACAGTGGAAGAGGTAGTGACGTTGATAGCTGGGATAGCGAATCCCTTCTCTTGAGCGTAGTCGAACAACTTCTTAACGTCGTCACCGTAGATAACACCAGATTTTTGCAAAACTTCAGCCATTGTAAATATTTATGATATAGATTTATAATTCAAAAGAAAAAAAAAGATTGTGTATGTGCTTAACCGGACGGAAATGCTTCTTATATATAAGAGGAGCACTCCGCTCCGGGGCACACCTGATCGTTGCCGGCAACCTAAGCGTGCGCGACATTATTACCTACACACCATTGCTTTGCGCGACATTTGCTCCGCTCCGAGGTCGACAAAGGCCGGCGATTTTTTTCTAGCTTATCAGAAAAAGCACATGGGACGCTATGTTCTTCTTTTTTCGTTTGTTGTTCGTATATTTACCTAGAAGGTAGCTGGAAACGGCTTCTTTTCTCTCGATCTTTTGACTTGTGGTGGCTTCAATACTGTCACTGAAGATCATTCGGCCTCTTAGAGAATGTCGTCATCTTCAAAACTGCCTGCAGCTGTGACGTCGCAATGCTTTTGAAGGCCATATGTCGAACACGCTCGAAGCGTTTCGAAGCAAAGGTAGTCAAATACAAAGGACAAGTGGTCTGAATCAGATTCGAGTATCAAAAACAAATTACGGTGTGAGAAGAAACATCGAGAAAATTTTACCTGGTTGTAGTGCTGTTGAAGCCCAAAATTACATGCTTCGAGCCCTTCTTTTTTTCTAGTGTTTACATGCCATGTGCAAAAATAATTTCTGTCTGAGCTAGTCCCGTTCACCCGCACGTCTCAGGTCCGAAAGGTTATATAGGCGCATGTTTTTTTTCTGAGTCTCACTTAATCACTTCGCATTCATTGGCTGAGCCTACATCATAGTGCGCCGGGACCAGTCTGGAATGACCCCTCACGTGTGAGCAAGTGCGGCATAGAAAGGTTGCCCAGAGAAAAGAAAATTAGGGTAAAAAAAAAAAACGAAAAGCACCGTGAGGTTGTCGGTGTCCTCCGGGTCCCGCGGTCTCTGTAGAGCAAGAGCGGTCGTTACGTTTGATACATCACTGCCTTTCATTTCGCTGAAAACTGTATTGCTCTAAAATCTAAACCTAAACTGGCCGTATCTATGACGTCAGAATATAAACATGTCTGAATGCTGATGATGTTATTTTGTTTGCTTGCCCGCTTGTTTCACCAATAAACCCTCAACCTATATATAAATCTACCTAGGTTGAATTCTTGAAGAATATGACAATTTATGTTTTAATATTTGATTCGATTCTTCTCAGCATTCGGCTACCCTCTTCCCGGTTGTAGTTAATTTGTTGAGATTCTTCTTCAGAAGCATCAAGTTCAGGTTGACAATTCAAGGTAGCTCTGCCGAAATAAATTAGAGAAAATTAGAAATTCAGAGAAAGAAAAGAATCCACATAAATGTATTAATATTCGTCTCCGTAAAGTTTTGGTATATAATCCCATAACTTTATATTCCTTGCTTGCTTCTCTTTTTACCTGTATCCCAGGATAACGTCCAGATCGCACCATGGTGCGCTTTCGTCTGGTTCACACCAGTGCTCACATGGATATGCCTCACGTAAACATTTCTCCGTAAAGAATTTCTCGCGATCCGTCAGAGACATTAGCTTGGACCCGCCAAAGCATATTCTTGCATAATCCCACATGATGCCTAGATCCGTCGATTATATAGAAAATGGGTTCCGATTCTATTCTTTTGACCCTGCGTCGGAAATACAGTTCCAATCCATTGCCAAGTTGATAGACGTCCACTTGTCGGAACCATACTCTCTATATGTGTATTGGTACTTTTTTCATGAATGGCCACAGTATTGCTTCCTTGTTAGCACAGAACAATCGCTGGACATTGTTGGAGTGGTCATTTCCAAAGTGGAGCCCCATCGGTCAGTCAGAATGAGAGGATATATCGGCATGCTTGTAATTGATCCTGCGTTTCGTGGACAAGGCTTGGCAAAGAAGCTCGTCAAGTTGAGTATCAGCAAGATGCTTGAGTGGGATCGTGTGGATGAAATCATGCTAGAAACAGAAGTTGATAACGTTGCAGCTCTATATTTGTATGAGCTGTTTGGGTTTTTAAGAACAAAGAGAATGCATCGGTATTACTTGAACGGAAGTGATGCCTTCAGGCTAATACTACCTGTTCTGGAGATTCTGGGTACAAGAATCGCTTTTCTCCCTGTTTTGGCTCATTGAAGGGTATTCAATGATTCTGGGTCGGGTCAAAAGGCATTAAAGGGTAGGGGTATGAGCACATCATAGCATATCTCAAACTATAATAGAGTATATAAAGGGGAAGCTTCTGAGGATGTTTTTTTTCAGTTGTTACATAAAGAATAAAAGGGGAGATCTGGTATCGTCATTGTTATTATTACTATTATCATTATATTGTTATTATTACTATGATTATTATTATTACTATTATTTCTGTTCTTTGATATTATACGCGCTTGAATGGCTTTTCTTTAAATGAAAAATTACCCTAGGCTATCAAAGATAAACCGGACATTCTCACCAAAAGTAAATACGCTCTCGCTGGTCCTGCAGCTTCCACATCACTAGGCCCCGCCTCTTGCACCTTCATTAAAACAGCTAACAGTACGAATTCTGGAAAGAAAGAGATTAAACAAATTACCTCAAATACAAAATGCTAGATGAAAAATCTATCGAGGTGATCTCGCGGTTTAAACTGGCGCTTCTTACGCGCTCCCAAAAGTCTCCCTCCGATAAAACGTTATCACTGTGCAACAGAGGGAAAAAACTCCCTTCTGGAGAAACGAACCCCCAAGCACTCACGCCAAAGATTGTGGAATATGACGGCAGTCATCATTTGGTTCTCACCAATGAGGTGATTGAGCGTACAAACTATAATAATAAGAGACGATGGCTGGATTTCTACCGCTCCGACCCCCCTAAAGAAGGTTCTTCTTCATCCCTTGGTTTGAGCGACGCCGACAGTGATGATGACGGAGATGACGACGATGACGACGATAGCGATGATGATCGAAGCGAGGAGAACCCTTTGAAGAGGTTGCGTCTAAGTGAGATTTTGGCTCCGTTGGCGCACCCATCCGAACTATACAGCCACCCTGCAATCTCAAAAACATACAAGCTGACAAACCTCTCTGTTTTGGCTGCCGAAATCATCGAAATCATCGAGGTTGAGCAGAATACGCTTAATCATTACAATAAACTCTTGCAGGTCTTGGACGGTGAAGACTGGTACTACCAGCTTGAAGAGAACATGGAACTCCCGGTGTACGATCATGGGTTGGACGACTCACAATCTGCAGATCAAAATGTGGAGGGGCGAGACGAGGCCAACACTAGTATAGCCTCGGATTCCAGACTAGGACATAACGAAAGCAAACCCGCGGCTGAAAATGACGATAAAGAGTTTGAAAACAAAAGAATAACCAGAGCTGCTGTTCAGCCCGAAACCCAAAGTGAAGTGACGGACCCTTTTTTTGCACTCCCGAAGTCGTTGGCGATCTACGAGCGCCAGCAAGCAAAACAATTGGAAGATGCTGAGGACGATGAGGATGAGTATGGCGCTATTCAGCAAGAGCTCATCAACTATTTGCAGGTCAGTATACAGCGCCAGCATGAGTATATCAAGAACCTCACAACCATTCGGGCCGGCTTGGTCAAGGCTGACAGATATAAAAAGGATTTGTTAAGATGGGGAAAGGAAATGAGCGAAAAGAAATACTGATTCATTAGACTATTTGATCAACGGGCATTGACAAGTGGGACAGTTACATATTGGTTGTACATACAGCGTAAAGATATTAAGATAGATGAAGATTACTATAAACTTAGAATGAACGATTGAAGATTCGTTTTATTGGTAGTTATCTTGTTGATTAGCTTTACGTATATTCACCCAGAATCTTCAAAGTATACTTTATGAATTGAAATGATCTTCAGACTTTAATTGTAGCACGAGCATACGCCATGCAAATTAGTAGTAACTCCTCTCTTTTTTTAATGGGATATTTGATAAAGGTTTTATTTATGCAAGGCTCATACTTATTCCCAAATACTTATTAAATACACATTGTGTTTCGTACTCTTATCTAGAGAATTAGAACAAAGATCATTGGTATTGGAGAATCCTTTATTATCACGTCACTATACTCTTGAGCAAAATTTTGATTCTAGCAAGTAGAGCCGGGGCTCTTTCTGAGGCCATTATTCCAGTGCCTATCATTCTTTGTTTAATAGCATCCCACAAGCAGCTGGGGTCTGGAGAAGCTGAGTTCATTGGACTGTCTCTTATGGCAAGTTCCAGCCTAGCTCAGCAAGCTATTCAACGTGAGATTTAAGAAGTTTGAGTGTCTCTTCTCTTTCTCTTGTACAAGACAACCCATCCGGGGCGAGGTCCCGTAATAACAGGTTCCTTCTTTGTGGCCAAGACAGAAGCCCATGATGAAGGTACTTTAGGAGCCAATGTTGGAGGCGTTTTGGGAGTTTCAGGCTCAGAAGGTCTTTTGTATTTTCCACGGTACACAGTGAATTCGGGAACAGGCTTTGGAGTCACTGGTGGGGTACTGGTTGGTGGAATAGAGGCTTTCGTGGGTGGTTTGGATGTGGAGCAGGATGGCTTCTTCTCAGTGGTGTCGGTTTTCTGGGTGGTGTTGTCTTTGGTGGTGTCTGTGGATTCGGTTTTAGTGTTTTTTGTAGTGTTTTCAGCAGTGTTATCTGTGTCATTGGCTGTAGCATCGGTTTTAGTGTCATCGGTTATTGGTTCAGTGCAAGTTTGGGAAAGGTCAGTTTCCTTCTCCGCAAAGGTCTTTGCAGAATTCCTTCTACGTCTTCTGGCACGAGGTGCTTGAGCGTTTTCACCAAGATCCTGTAAAGCCTTAAAAGCGTTCCCCGTATAGAACCCAACTAAAGGCTTCCTTGGAGCTTTAGTGGCATCCTTTTCGGGTCTTGCATTTGGCTTTGGCTCATTCACTACATTTTTTCTAACCTTGACAAATCCGGCTCTGTTAGAAGTCTTTCTCTCTCTTCTGCGTTGGACCTGCCAGTCAGAAGTAGTGGTCTTCTTGGGGGTTCTCAAAGGTGCAGAAATCTTTCTCCAAGCCTCTGGGGATTCCGTAGTAGGTGTTGCTGCAAACTTACCAAGAGTACTTGGTGTTCTACAGGTTCCTGCCTTTCTACCAGTATCATTCTTTTTGGCTGCAAAA
>JAJMIV010000258.1:0-17327 GCA_030563445.1 Metschnikowia gruessii
GCTCGCCTATGTATGCGCTTCTGGGGTAGGCAGGCTTAGTGGTTATTACCGAAAAAAGAGACAACCAGAAAAAGGTATGTATGTTTTACAAAAAGAAACCATATCCAATGGTCAGGGTTTCCGAATTGGGCGAAATCGATGTGGCGATGAAGCTTTTCTTTTCTTTCAAGTTCTTTTCGTTCCGTTCGTTTCTTTTCGGTTGGTCTCTTTCCTTTCTCTACTTGTCTGGCCATTGTAATGTATTATTGGTAGATGTTTTAGTGGTAAATGTTTTAGTGGTAAATGTTTTAGTGGGGTAAAATTTGATGAAAATTTTTGTTTAATCTAGAATGGAAATCAGTAAGATTGAGAAACTTGAGAAAAAGGCTGAAAAATTTGCTTGTTTTTCTCGGAATGTGTTCTCCGGTTAGGAGTGCTCCATTAGGAAGTATGTAAATATGTATGCTAGGATTCTGAGACTACAGTATAGGTTATGGAGGTATCGCGTCCATGACGATTTTTTTGTGAATCCCAAGAATTGAGTCGCTAATCTTCGTGGGAGCAAGTTTGGGGGTTGATGAAGCTTCCCAAATGTGTGTGTTTACTTGAACCTGGGTATTTTCTCTAGGGGTCACATTCTAAGATTCTTGCCACTGAGGGCTATATGTGTTGGTCAGGGGCAAATGGCCGTATTTTTTCATTTTAATAATTTTTTTTCATTTTTTTTCATTTCATTTTTTTTCATTTTATTTTAAAGAGAATATTTTCATCAGCTAGTAAAACCGAGGCAAATATAAATGGGTGCTGGTCTGGTTCTGGTCTTAATGACGGGTCATAATCATGAGGTGGCCGCAAAATGGTGTTTTTGAGAATTTGCAGCAATAACACTGGACCCAAATTAATTGCAATTCTTGGATCGAGCTTCAAGAAGTATTAATAGAAAACCCCCTTGACCTTTTACAGAACAAGGTATATGCACATAAGGAAAAAGGTTATTTGAATATATGCCAGGCATATCTTGGAAGGTGTGGTTATTAGTTTTAGTAGTTAGAGATTCTTTTTGTGGGTGTTCACATTTTATAGTTCTTCAGTATTTGAGAAGTGCTAAGAAGGGATTTTTTTCAGCCGAAACGGAAATTCTAAAAAAAACTGAATAGCTGTTTATTATAATACGGGGTGTATTATTTATCGTCTGTATGGAAAAATGGTAGTGTCATATTCGAGGATATAACCAATTAGTACCCCGGGGGATATGCATAATGCATCATGTTTTATGAGGGAGCAGCCAGTTTCTACTCAATTTCGAGATGGAGAAATCCATTGCCCTTCACTGAGCAAACTTGTAGATGTTATGAAAGTTCTCATGGCGAATGTATTAAGGAAATTTTCTAAAGTTATTTCATGCTAAGGATTTCTAACCAAGTTTCTTAATAAAATACAGTCTTTCTAACATTCTAATTACTATAAGATGATAAAAAAGTTATTCATTCATTTAAATGTTTTTGTGACACCATGGAGTCTTACCAAACAACCGCTAGTCTTGGTTTAGACTGGTGTTACATATGACTCAAGGTGCTACAGTTCTCTCTGAATTAAACACCATTACATAAAAGACCATTTGAAGACCAAACAGTATAGAACCAAAAAGTAAGACAATCAAGGAAATTAAGTAACCAACTTCCTCAGAAAAGTACCATATTTCGATTATTTTAAGTCCATGCTAATGGTTCAGAGTAACTAGGTCACTACCATGTAACTACCACACCACCATAGTCAAAAAACAAGCCCAAGTCACAGCAAAACTGTGGAAATATATCCATGACCTTCTTGTTGGACACAGTTTTTCGATAAAAACCTTTAAAGCTCACAGCTTCCAAAGAGCCTTCTTGGCTGAAGACGGCATTCCTTCTCCAGCTGAATTCTTCTTCTCTTCTGATCCAGCTTCTGTTGTTCAACACACCAAAAAGGGGTTCTTAGAAGACGAAGATACAGATAGTCAGTTTTGTGGAATTTGCCAAACACGACCCTGTTTTGTCTAGAGAAGCTTTTAAATCTTGGTGGAAATTCTCCTCCTTGGTTCAGGAGTACATGCGTGTGATGCCCGAAGCTATTTATTTGATCCAGACGTTTCTTAAACGTTCTGGGAATAACTCAAATAAATCACGAAATTTCCTGCAAAAGGTTCATTGGCAGTTTTGAAGTACGATGAACCTTCTGACAGACGATATACACCTGTATGTTAAGAAACTGTGGTTACTTAGCTTACCCAAAATCTCAAATAGACCATGTTATGTGAATTTCGAACCTATTATCCTTAGCGTATGAGATAGGGCATATCTTAGTTCTGCTTAATAAATGGAACCAAGGAATAATTTAAATTGATCCTGAAATTTCACCTTTGGTTTGGCTTTCTGTGGAATATCATGGCCCTTATGATTTACCGATGACAAATGTCTCGACTATTTAATTGTTTCGGTATTAAGGTGACCATAAAGTTTGGGCTGTTCTTAGACATTCTAGAACAATAAGAGTGAACAATCTTAACTTAAGCGATGTTTTAGAAAGACAACGGAAAGTAGGTATACACTGCTCTAAATAGTATGGCACTATTTTCAACATCTCCTTGTATTTTCCTAATAATTTCCTCAAGGATAAGATTTAGTGGAGCGAGAAGTTAATCATCTGCCTTAATCAGCTTTTCCCCGAAAATCCAGAAAACTTCCACTATCCTCATCACCTTTTGTTCGTTCTCACTTATTAAGGAATTTCCATACGTACGATATTTTCCAGAAAAGGTCTTTACAATTAAAGAAAGAAGTTCATGAACATAATAAAACACTCTGTTCCCTCTAAAACACTTTTCACTAAAATTCTCTTCATCCTATATTATATAAGTGTGGCTGCAAATTACCATACATGTCCACAGAAGAATACCCGTGGGACTTTACAACACCCACTGAATTAGTACAAACAAAAGTGATATCCAAAAAAAAAAAACACTTTCCAGTATCTTTATCAAGTCTATTAAAAACAAATATTCAAAGTATCTGCGAATTAGAAAGTGCAACATCTGTCCCAATCCATACTACAAAAAACATGGCACCGCGAAGGTCTTTCCAGAAATAAGTCCACACCAAACAGCCCAAAAGCACCAAAAAAGACTAATCAAACAGTAAAATCCCCGACTTAACACCACAGAAAAAGCATTCACACAACCTAAGCACTGATAACATTGGATGACGCCAGGTAAGAAGCCTGGGCAAGCGATATCGTCTTATCCGTGAGATCGTAATAAACATAGGCCTTTCTCAAGAACACATCTCCAAGAATCAGATAGTCGTTAAAATAGGCAAATCCCAAAGCACACGACCCATCTTCTTGCTCAACTACTGCATCTGCATAAGTGAGGGAAATTGTATTGCCGCCGAAGTTGAATTCGAGCGTTTTATCGGTGGGTTGTTCGCAGCTAGTGTGACGCAACTGAAGACCACCCTGCTCCACCACAGTAGTGTTGAAAATCACATCCAATTCCGCCATAAGCTCCAGGTTAAGAAGTCCCAAGGTCACTCCCGAGTCCAAAAGTGCCGGCTGGTTGACGGAAATGTTTTTTCCATTGAGTGTGATTGATTCAAGGCCGATAGCCAAATGGCCAGTTTCTTGGATAATCGGGTACAGCACCAAGTCGCCAGTATACTTTTCAGTATCGATACCACCAAAGATGATAGACCCCAGCTGGCCCTTGTCGCCCAAAAACAACGAATATGAAGCCTTAGGAGTTAGTCCGGCAGCATTTAACGCCCATGGCAAGTTGTTGTAGGTGCACAGAGACGACTCCTGGTTCTTGTCTGCAATACCCAAGATTCCAGGGCCACGTGTGTCGGCCTGGGCGAACTGGAAACAGGAAATGGCAAAGTTTCCCGAGGAAAAATTGATTGTATCTAAGTAGTATTCACCAGAAGCAGCGACTCCGTTCAAATAGCCGATGGAAAACGGTTGCCCTGTGTTTCTGGCAGATGTAGAGGTGTTGGGGTTGTAACCCGAGCTTGGCACCCAGAGATCCGATGATCCGGTGTCGATAATCACTGTATTTTTCTGTTTATCCGAGCCCAAATACACATCCATTTGGTAAGATAAGTCTTTATAGTTGAGAATCGGTTCAGCGTACGCTTGTCTCTTTTTGTTCTGGGTGTTGTAATTAGTCCAGAATTCCTGGGCGCTGGAATTTCCAACGTTTTTCAGAACAGTGAAGTCAAGTTGTAAAGGCAGGACATCATTTCTAGTTTGGAGGGTTGGAACAACTACGCCTTGGACAAGAGCAAGCGCGAGAGAGATAAGAGTGACAATCTGGATCATGGCAGTGTTTCTGTCCTTTTATTGTATGAAATGAATATATTTATGTGTACTTATGTACTACTTGATGAGGGCACTCGGACCGCTTTATACGGGGGCAAGTGTTCCTGCGTTTATTGCTTTGTTTGCTTTGTTTGCTTTGTTTGCTTTTTGTTTTGCATTTAGAGATCCCTGACAGTTGCTTTACATGTTTAGTGTTTTTCCGATTCGGCACCTCAGGGTGCCTTTGAAGGCCTATTGTGGAAGAATGAGTAACGTAAGAATTGCGAAAAAAAGTGGTTATGAACTTGAAGAATGGCCCAGGGTGAGGAGAGTCCATTTAGCGAGGAGAAGCGCTATACAATTTTTAGATGATTTTACCTATTTTATTATTTGGGTTCCGTTATTCGAAGTGAATTGAACTACTAAGAAGTTTAGTAAAGTTTGCTTAAAATGGTGGAATAAAAATCGTGTATTCATTGATTTTCTATCTGCAGGAATATTAAGATGCGCGCGGCCAAAAGTTTCCAAAAAGTTTCCCGAAACCTTTCCTCATTCAGACATGCCTGTTTCATAGTGTCCTTTGAGATCCCAAAGTATATATGTGTGGACTTTGACTCGTTTATTTTTACACCACGGGATGCATCGAATCTTGGCGAGGCAAGAAAGAAGAAATTTTCGAAAATGTAAATAGAAGCATAGAAAAAGAAAATGTTGACAATAAACAAGAAAATGAGAAGTATTAAAATGGAGAAGTGTTAAATGATGAGAAAACGCGAGAAAGCTCCAAATAGTCTTGAATGTTTTTGCACACAATACATAATATTTTTCTGTGTAGCAACTGGCATAGCAAATTATTTTTCCATTCCCCGTTATGTTTTACTGGGCAATGCTTCGGTACAAGTTGCCCTGAAATTGGAGACAACTTTTTTTCAGTGCAATTTTACACGAACTAGCATCGAGATAAGAACCTATGGTGCGAGTAATGAACTCGGGCCTTCCCAATTAATCAACTAAAACTGATGTTGTATCAGTCAAGGGGAATCTACGAATAAACAGTTGCGTCGTTACGAAAGCGTGTTTTTTAATTTCTCAGTTGAAGACTTACACAATAATATTCTGTGTGAGAAAGCTGCAGTAGTAGAGGTATGGGAGTACAAATCACAATGCTATACATGTACGCAAGTATGTAAAATTTTTCGCTATACAGAGAGAAAGTAACACAGAAGCGGGCCTTTGTCTGTGGCTTCTCTGGCAGTATTAGACTGCAGTGTCACTATTTTAGATTTGCTTTTAATATGTCTAAAACCAGTATGTTGGACCGTATGTCCGGAGTATGATCACTTCTTCCATGTATCCATTGTTGAAAGTGCAAAAGTCAAAAGTCTCATGGTGCCCGGTTAACTCAATGAACAGTGGGTTTAACTTGTAAGAATAAGCGTTTGACTACTTAAGGAAGATTTTCTCAAGCAAGATTCGCCTTGTACTTAGCGCCAAGTTCATCACCACTATTGCCTCTCAAACGCCACAATATAGAACAATTTTGTTCTACCAAATATTTTGGGTTACAGAATTGAGCAGCTACGCGCTCAACCAGACTTCATCAGATTCGAACTCGAGTGTTGTTGATTCTTGGTCGTCTCTATTACTGGTTTTCCACTGCCAAGTCAAACACTTCATTGGCGAAAGAAACATTGAATCAGGGCATTTTACATGATCAAAGAATAAGCATCAAAGGGCTTTAGAGTAAATTGGGGGACCAAAGTGAGTCGAAACCAGGAAAGTATACTAAACCCTCGTTGTGCTCTATGAGATAACTGCTGATTATGTCCCTACCGACCTACTGATTTGACTAAATAGAGCTGGGATCTTGAACATTTTTGAAAGCTTTTTAAACATATCAATTGTTTTTGTCGTCCATGGTTTAGGAGAAAATGGGCGTTAATAAAAAATGCAGCAAAAATGCAGCCAACGTTTACGGGCGGCTATAGACTACCACAGCAACCCTAACCAAGTTAGGAAAGCGAGAAAGACTTACCAGCGTCAATACACTTGTCTTCATGTGAAAAGATCCAGAATATTGAATATAGAAAAATGTTACAGGGATAGATCGTGTCTCCCCTATTTCTCACCTTTCGCATTCTCCTCAAAAAGTAACCCATATAATTCGATCTGAAAAGGAAACTATTTGGTTCATCTTCTGCAGATATTACAAACGAGGGGCAGATATAAGAAAACATATTGGATGAATAGGTCGTGCCATACTGATACCTGTATCATTCACAGTTTACTTGCTCAACAAGACCATTTCTGATCTAGTCATTACTTTCTTGCCCGCGTACTAATACTCTGGCTGAATGGAGCAGAAAACACTGCACTATACGCAACTCTATTAAGCTCTCAACCGTTTAATGTTTCTAATAACGGGCACTGAGAAGATCGTCCAGTACACAAACACAAGAATTTCTTCTGTCATTGTTATTTTTTAATTTTCTTGGTCTGGTAAAGTTTTCATTACACTAATCAGTGCAAAATGTTTTCCAAGTTTAGAGAAATACTGGGAAACACTGGGAACTCCCGAAAACCCCAGACTAACTAATACCGGCCGGCGGACTCCCCACAACAGGACCGGCCAGTCAGTATAAAAGCGGGGTAACACTACCAGAGAATCAGGTCATTCACTCTGGTCGAAAACCGGCCCATTTGAGCAAATTCCCAGTGTCGTCTGATTTAACTACAAACTGATACTTGCTCGAAGTTGGAGATATAAAGACTAGTTCCCACGCACAATTCCGAAGAAAAATTTGTTAAACATATTTAGTTGCACAAAAAGAGAAAAACTGAATAACAGAAAACCAACAGCAGAAAAACCAACAATAACGAACCATCCCAAATGAAATTCTTACTGATCATCGCCTTCCTCTCTTTGGCCCTTGCTCGCGATATCATCCGTCCAGGGTACTTGTACATTCCTGGACTTTCCTCGATGGTTTTAGGAATCAACGAAAGGGCTTTGGTTGCAAATGGATACCGGTCTTACTACGAGTATGACGCGGCTGGCACCTTAAAGGAGCGATACACTGGCCAGTATTTGGCCGTCAATGATGCAGGAAAGCTTGTTTTGCAAACAGAGCCCCACTATGGGTTCCAGGTCCAGACCCAAACAGGCCAAAGATTCAGGAGAGATGTTCTGTATAAAGGCGAAAGTAGGTTTGAGATGTGTGGTGACAATCTGATTGGGTATAAGAGTAACTGTGCGGATTCCAAGTCTGTTGAGATCACGTATGAGGATACTATCCAGCCACGGTGATTGATGATGGCGTGAGTAGTTTTGTACGTCTACTAATTAGACTTACTAGTGTTATTAAGAAAAAAAATGAAAAGATTTGTTTTATTGAATATGAAAAGATTTAAATGTTGATGTAGCCCTTCTGGGGAAGGCAAAGAGGATACGCTGTGTGGTTGAATGTCTGAGGCAGTGTTGATTGGCGTGGAAAGATTGACTACGTTTTTACTAAAAAATATATCTTTGAAATTATTGCGGATATCCATATTTATTTGCACTGGTATCCAACTAAAAGATATTTATTTTCTCGATTTTTTCTTTTCTTTATTCAGGTATCTAAATTATGCATTTTGCTTGAATTAGCGGGTGCTCCGACAAGCGGGGTCTGATTAAGCGGGTGATACCACACTCTTACAGCACACACTCTCTAGTAAGCATCCATTCTGAACCTCTTTCAACAAACAAAAACAAATTTAAAATATATATAAACAAAAAAAAAGAAAAACACTGCAAGTGACTATTTTAAAACAATCAAATCTCCTCTTCATCCTGGCTTGAGATCAAGCCGCACACAATCTCGCACACTTCTCCAGAGCTTTGGACCTCACTGGATCAGCAGCCGTTAAGCCATTTTGATCATTCTCTCCGTCCACTTTCACGCCATGTAAAGAATCAGCGGTGATGCTCATTGCGTCTTTAATAAAGCTTCTCGCCCTAAGAATAACCAAAATTCTGATCGTACTCGGACCGAGTCTTTTTCGCTTATCCGTGACTATGTTCTTCGCCCGGGAAAATTAGATTCATAAGGCGCGGAAATTGTCATCATAGAAAAGAAATATTTCGCCATCCGACATATGTTAGGATACGAGCTTTCCGGGGTCTCATAGGTAAAAGCCAAGAACAGAAACTGAGCGAGGGTACCGAAATTGAGTTATGCTTTCGAAATTCGTTCTCTTTGTCGTTGTCTACTCGTATAAATACATTAGGATATATTGTTTTAGTAAGGTTTAGTCGATTTCTTCGTCTTATGTTTGCTCTACTCTGTCAGATTAGGCCAATACATCGCAATAGTGTTCCTGGTTACTTTCTTTAGACTATGATGGATTTCCAAAAAAATCAGAATAATTTGGAAATTCAATGCAATCTGTATTTTTAGTTACCTTTGGTAGTGTTTTCACGTTAAAATGGTGAAATTTAATGGATAACTGTGTTCCTCATGGAAGCCTCAACTGCGAGGTTCCTACGCCCAAGAGGTTCACCCATATTGAACTAACAGTGTGTGAATGCCCTGTGATTTCTAGTAAAATGTGCTACCGTCCGGGAATATTCTACCAGAAAAGCAATATTTACTCTTTTTGGACTAGGCTCTCTTCATATCAGCATTATTCATTGTCTTTGGGGGTTTACCATTATCCAGTAACTATAGGTTCTGGCCTACACATAAATGTGGGACATACTTCCGGTACAGAAGCATGGACGATCGACCACGATGATAGGATAAGCAGGGTCGGTCGCCGAGCGGGCCGAGCGAGCGCCGAACGGTATTGATAAGGATCATGTGATGTAGTTACCATATCAGGAAGGTAGGATAGCAAGGTAGGAAAACAACTGGCCTTGCCCAAGATAAAGTCAGTTTCTGTAGTAACCACTTGGGATCAGTCGCTTTTTAGTTGGCTGAGATGAAGGCCGTTTGCAAACCATGAAGGAATTCAACAAAAGGTTTAAAGGAAGGAATTTCTCTTCTGAAGAGAAAAGAAGAAGCTCTGTGTACAATCAGCTAGTCCTGATGCTGAACAAAGTGGGTTTACCGAAAGCAGTTCTCGAGTTTAAATGTCTTTGGGATCTCAATGGAATTCTGACTGATAAAGTATCTGAGATGGCATTCACTGAAAAGTTTTTGTCGCTTGTTACCAACAATACCTGGAGACACATGTTGCGAGCTAAACGGTCATTTCCCGAAATGCTTGATGAAGCGGAATTTTTGGCGAATTCTACGCCTCAAGCTAAAGCTGTTCAAGGAAAGTGGATTATGGGATTAGCCAAAGGGAATGGCAAGGCACCCAAAACCCCACGCACATTCAACTACAACAAGCGAGAGAAACACAAGAAGAAATCTTTAGGTCAGGGTCAGGACCGGAAACAGTCGTGTAACTATATCAATCGGGATAAACCAGGCAGTGTTGATCAAAATTAGTAAAGCGCGAAATTTAGCGACAAATATTTTGAGCTATATTTTAATGTATTTACGGTCTACTAGATTTGGATTCTGACTCGGGACAAACTTAACTGAAGAAATATATCCTAATATATCGATTCGATTTATGAAAAAAAGAACTAGGCGACGACAGCTAGAACAGTACATAGTTCAATCTCGGCACCCACACTCTCTTTCTGTTCTTGGCTTTTATGAGACCCAGGGAAGCTCCTACTATTTGTCGGATGGCGAAATATTTCTTATATATGATGACAATTTCAGCGCCTTGTGAGTCTTTATTTTCTCGGGTGAAGAACATAGTCACGGATAAGCGAAACAGACTCGGACCAAGTGCGAACAGGATTTTGGCTATTCTAAAGGCGAGAAGCTTTCTTAGAGACGCAATGAGCATCATCGCTGATTCCTTCCATGGCGTGTACGTTGACGGAGAGGATGACCAAAATAACGTAACGGCAGCGGTACTAGTGAGGTCAAAAACTCTGGAGAAGTGAGCTTGATTGAGTGCATTTTGATCTCAAGCGAGGATGGAGAGATTTCATTGTTTTATGATAGTTACTTGAAGGATAGAGTCCGGGTAGATGTCCAAAAATATACTTGTACCCGAGGGGCTCTCTAGAGACGGACTACCAGCTTCACCCCTGGCTTCCAAAAAGAAAATCGAGAAGTATTTTTTCGTAGATCGATACTAGTGCCACTAAATATGGATATCAGCAAAAGTTTCAAAGATATTTTTTTAAGTAAAAAACGTAGTCAATATATCCACGCCAATCAACACTGAAACCAGCCAAGCGTTACCATCACAAGTTTGGAAAGATGCAGTATGACGCAAACAGGAAGCGCTGGACTGACCCTAATGAAGAATCCGATGACGACGAGAGCTTGGGAAAAGTGTGAGATCCAACCAAACATGCACGTGAATTTACCAAGGATGTGGAAATGAATCGTTCCAAAACTGTTTCCGCCTTGTTGGACTCGGGGGCTACGGCTGAATTTATTGACACCAAGAACAGATAATTCAAATGTAAATGCCATATCCAATTTGTTATCTTCAAAGCACACTCATTAGGCTAGTGGGGTCTATTAAAACTTCTGAGTGTGAAAAATTCTAGCATATCTTAAAGTAACCTCATAATACTGCCTATAAAAATGTACATAACCAATGTTTATACGCAATGAACCAAGATTATTATTAGATAACAATTTAGAAAGTAATTAAGCATACTTTACTTTTTGATCATTTATAACCAAAAAGTCTAGCTTGTTGAGGTATGGCTGCTAGTGCTGGAGCATATTTTAAACGTTCTTTAACTGATAAAGCATGTATACTTGTACTCAAGAATTCAAAAAGATTTGGATGAAAGTAACAGTTGTTGGAAGTAGATGAGGAGATTTTAGACTAATGAAAAAAAAAAAATCAAAGCAATACATAGAGCAAGATTATTTTCACTATCTACATAGTGACTAAAGCTAGGTTAAAAAGTGCGGAGGGTTGTGGAGGTACATAAGCAAAACTTTTGAGACATATTCTCGTTTTATAGTAAATCATCGTATTTCGTATTGCCGTATGCGGTAGGTCTGTAATTCACAAACCCGGAGGGCATAGCGGGCCTAACATTCGGGGCATTTTTAGCTCATGTACATGAAGTTGAAGTGTTAATTAAACAGATTAGTGTGAAGTTGAACTATGATTTCGCTCTTGTATAAGTTTAGTCATAAAACGCCCATAAACTATATTCCTAACTAGGTAGCCTCTTCCTGTAGACATACACAGTGACACACGTACGTAGGTAATTATCATATTTAGTGGTGAAACAACTGCTCGGTAGTTTCGGATTCATATCCGTCCTTTAATTTGCCGTTTCCAATCTTTATATATTCAGAGCACGAGGTGAGTATGCTTGGTTATTGACAAGTTCCACAACTCCTCCAAATATACCAACATTCAACTACAGCAGTAAGAAACTTTCAAATATTTCAGTTTTTTGAATGTGTGGTTCGAAAGTGAATTATGTTTTGTTTCCCATATTTGTATACACTGACAGTTCACTCCTTTAAATATATATTAACCAGTAAACTACTAAAATAATATATACCACTATATCGATAGGAAGGCCAGGGAGTCTGTTTGGATTCTAGTGAATGAACCATAATGATATACATTATTTTTCAAGGATCTGTTATCTATTTTGGTTAGTTTCAAAAAGCAGAAACAGGTCGAAAATTGTTGAATATTGAAATATCCCAGTAAGAAATCTTCAGCTTAAATGTGTTTCCACACTAAACTATTATCATACTGTTTACTCAGATAACTTCTATTCACATTCAATTAATACCCCACCATATAAAGCTGCTCTTTTTGACATGCAAACTTTCCTTTATGAACATACCTAGATCCTCCCTTTAGAAGGCAATTAAGACCCTCCGGCCACACCGCTTCCTGTAAACACTTAAATTACCTTATTAACATCTATAATACATGAGTCTCCTGCTCAACCACCAACGTCTCCACCTTCATTAAACTGGCAGAACAACCACCTCTACTTCCAACTAGGCAACGTATACTTGACAAACGACTTCTGGAGTTGTCTTCTCACCGTGATCTTCTGTGCACCTACAAAACTGTCGATACTCACCTTGATGGCCCTGTTCAAGTCACTCTGACTCACGAAGTCCAGGAGTCTCATCTTGGCGAACGCCTCTGCAATACGGATGATACTCTCCAAGTGACGCACCGTGATTGGGAACGACCCGGTGGTGATGGACTCTCTTCTCAAGTCTGCGTAAACCCGGGCCACCTTGTCCATGTCCATTTGTTGGAGCTTAGGGTGGACTCTGGTCCGCGCAAAGCTGATGTACTTGGTCAAGAGCTCCTGCGGGATGGGCGAGATCTCGCTTTCTCTCTGCTTGGTGTTCTGGGTGATCTTCTCCCTTCTGGTCTGGTGGCGGGGCTGATCGCCCTCGGTCAAATCGATCTCCTCGGCCACGTCGTCGTCATTGGCAGGGTGAGAACGCATGTGCGAGTCAACAACGAAAGAAGCAAGTCTCTCGTCCAGCTCTGGGTTGACAATGTCTCTGACCACACACAAAATGTCGAATCTCGACAAGATAGGCTCCGTAAGGTTGACGTTCTGCGAGAGCGGGATGGTGGAGTTGTATTTTCCACCAATAGGGTTAGCTGCTGCGATAATCGAGCATCTGGCACGCAACGATGTCACGATACCGGCCTTGGAGATAGAGATAGATTGTTGTTCCATGGCCTCGTGGATCGATGTTCTATCTTGGTCATTCATCTTGTCGAACTCATCAATCAAACACGTACCCTTGTCGGCCAAAACCAAGGCTCCACCTTCTAACGTCCACTCACGCGTGATCGGGTCTCTACGCACGGAAGCCGTCAAACCCACCGCGGACGCACCTTGACCCGTGGCAAAGACGGCTCTGCTGGCGGTTTTCTCCGCGTACTTAAGAATCTGCGACTTGGCGGTACCTGGGTCTCCTAGCAAGAGCACGTTGATGTCTCCACGGATGGAATGCTTACCGTTGATATCCTTGGCCACACCACCAAACAACGAGCAGGCCACTGCGGTTTTGATGTCCTTGTGTCCATAAATGGATGGGGCCATTGAACCGATGATCTTGTCGATGATGCCTCTTTCTCTGGAGAGACGGCGGAACTCTTTTTCGTCTTCTTCCACCCAAGCAGATTGACCGGCATCTCCACTGAACATTGAGTTTGTCTCCTTGCGCCTAATGGAGTTGGCCTCGATGATGGTGGCAAACACCGGGAAACCGTTCCTGGCGTTAAGGTGGCCGTCGTAGTTGTTTTTGTAGATACCCACGATTTCGACATCTTCACCAGGCTTTGCCACATCTACCAAGTCCGAAAGCAAAATGACTTCTCTGTGGCGTGGCAAACGACCAGCAGGAACCGATCCTGGGGCTTCCTGGAGGGTGATTCTTTGGTAGATCCGGTAAAGGGTCTTTTCGGAGTTGAGCTTGAAGGGACCCTTGGCGTGACAGTTGGTACAGAAGTTGACCTTGACCTCAGTGTTGGAGTCCTGGATGAATGGACCCAAAACAACACCACATTTAAGACAGTCGAACTTGACGTACTTGAGCTGCGGGAAAACACCAGTACGGCGCGTCACCACACCGGTAATCTTCACGAGCTGGTTCAAGTGCTTCTCTCGGAGCTCACGCAAGGTTAATAAGTTAGGGAAGTCGACGATCCGCACGTGTATTTCTGGGTGGATCAGCGAATAGTTGGGGTACGGCATCTCGGTTGCCTCCATGGCCACGATATCGAAGATTTTCAAGATTTCCGTGGGCGAGGACGCTAAGAAAAGCGCTAAGATGGCCTTGGAGTCAGCCAAGTGGTTGTAGGAAACCTCCAAGGACTCAAAGTTATTTTCTCCCATGATGTTGATTCTCGCTCCGTACACGGAACGACCCTTGTCGTCGGTGTACTCTAGAAGAAAGGATCTCAACTCACGCGCAATGGACCGGGCCACTGCCGGCTGGACGATCCACTCAGTGATGGATGGGGCCTTGACGTCGGCTAAACTCTCCAAGGATAACTCTTCTTGGAACGGGTCGATGTCGATATCGTCCAAAAACGCGTCGTTGTCGTCGTCGTACTGTCTTCTGCGACGTCTTCTTTGCACGGGCAAACCAAGCTCGTTGACGTCCTCCATGGGCTCGTCGTCGTCGTCCAAAAATGCCTGGTCACGTCCTCTGCCGGGCTGGCTGCCACGCATGATCTCGTCACGGCGGTCCAACTGGGCCTCCAAGCGTCTTCTGGTGGCAGCATCCATTTCCTCGTACTCGTCGTCGTCGATGTTGCCGTCGCCTAAGTCATAACGGTCCTGGGTGTCGTTTTGCCTGTAGTCGTTGGCCAAGTTCTCCATAAGATCCTCACCATCTTCTTCGTCCGAAGGGTTCAAGTCCTCGATATCGTTATGGATTTCCTCCTCTTCCTCGTCGGCAAAAGGGATAGCTGGGGAGGAAGGCGGAAGCTGGGGAGACGACGCGAGAGAGGGCGGCGAACTATCTGAGGGGAGGTCTGGGTGATCCTCGGCTTGTCTCTTTCTGGGGCTGGACATAGTGGGCGGCTAATATTTTTGTGTGGGAGATTGCGGCGGGTAAATCAATGTTTTTGTAAACTTTGGTGATAAAGTTGGCGATCACGTTTAGAATTCAATTCTGTGGATCCTTTTTAGGTTTTATAGATTGTTTTATAGATTTTGATGGGCGTCAAATCAAGACCTGTGGCGGCTATTTTTTCTGATAATGTATCGAGAATTTGGATGAAAAGAGTGTTGAAAAAAGCGCTCAGTTCTAGAAAGATTTATTATCAGTAGGATGATTTTCTGTCCGTGTTTTTCACGTATTTAAGTGTTTTTTTTTTTGTGTGTTGTAAAAAAGAATCGGGTACAAATTGTGAAAAGAGGGAAGGAAAAAAGTTGGAAACTTCCAATCTGAGAAACCGCGACGCGCGTGCTTACTTTGCCCGATTGGGCTAAATTAGGTACATGCTGGGTGCAATTCAGGAAGCGGAATGTGCACCTGGAAGGGGCTCCTGGTTGTGATTGTGGTCGGATATACTTGCCATTTTCGTTAAAATTTAGCGGTAAAAAGAAGAAATATATTTTTAATGTTTGTCTGATTTAAAAAATGTCTTTAAACTTTGTTGAATTTCCTTTTCTATGGTGTTGTTTGTGGGTCTTTGGATGTTTCTTGACTGTCTGGTTTTGGTGGGGCCGGACCTGCATATAACAACACCAGCCAGGAATCACAACACCACTGTAAGTGGGCATAAGAGTGGTGGACGAAAGTGTAAATTGTGTATCGTGAAACTGGACTTCGTATTATTCAGAAACCGTTTTGAAATGTGAAAATAATCTGGATTTCTCATGTATTCGGTGAGGTATGTGTTTTCTTGGGTAATGCTCCATTCCTGTGGCGGTAATTTAACGACGCGCACTTTTTTCAGTTTGCATCGGTGTGTGCAAACAGTGTCGCGAGTGCGATATTAATTAGTTAAATTTGGAAAACTAGTGAACATAAACAGGTAGAAAATTCAATGATTCCCGTTTAATACAAAAGGAAAAAGAGGCCTCTGACCAATATAGTAAGATGGTAACCCGAAACGGTTTCTCAGAAAGAAAACACTAGTATCAAAGAGATTACACGAAAGGAAAAAGGGTGAATCACTCAAATGGCGAACATTATTACTTGGTGATTAATTAATAAATTGCGAACAACACTGGGTGCAATAGATTATACAAGTTTTTTTTTTTCCCGTTTGGTGATTGATACAAGCAACTAATTCTAGGCAAACAGTATTATCTGTGAGTTGGATTGGCAAGTGGGGGTACGGATGCAAAAGGTGTGACTGGCGTGAATTTGATTAAAACAGGAAAGATACCTCTCATATCAAGCTGCGTTTATACACTTTTTTCCAGGTGGAATGTTTGGCCCTTAAGAGAGTTTGTTTAACATTCAGAGTACACACTTTAGTATAGCTATCGAAGGTAATTTCAGGTGTTGGTATTTCCGTTCACAAGCAGAGAAATGTCCCACTATAACAATCTATCATAGGCCATCCTCTTGGACTGAATGGAATATAGTTATTTGTGAAATACCTCCATATTTGCGAACTAGTTATGGGAGCGCGATATTTTAGAACAAGAAAAAACACTATTTTGAATGATGATCAATATTATGGCCAAAACTCTAGTGTTTCCGAAACTGATCCACTTCGTTTTAAATGTCCCGCTATATTGAAACATGTGTCTCTTATCGAGGTTAAACTCCATTCAATATCTACATTAATCAGTTTTGTGACTATGCAACATTTGCAATTCAATATTGTGGCAGACCTTATTTATGATTCTAAAAACTTGGCAATACCATGTGATGATAATTACTAAAGATGGCAATATGTTGAATCTGACTATTTAAAACCCTTCTGTTAAAACTGCTTAGACACACTCCCAAGGTACCTTTTTCGAGCTCTTAGAAGTATCACCCACTAGGTGAGTACAATATCCGTTTATATAATACCAATATCATTTCAGTTACCCCACTAACTGTCTCTATTGTGCGTTTGATTCACCTAACAGTTACTTAATACTTGTCGTGGAAACAACCAATGAAGTCCTTTAGGACTAATCCTCTAGATCACTCTTGAAACAAGAACTTTCCTGTTAAACCTTTGAGGTAATGACTTGCAGAAGGTTACAACATTGTAGCCAGGACTCAAACGACCTAGCATTTTACATATTCCATACTGAACAGTTGCTGCATTAAACAATGTGATTTTCTGCCTACCGAATGCATCGAAAGATGCTCATATTAGACCTAAGGCCCAAACTCAAATATATACCTTCAAAAGATAGACCAGTAGTCTCTCAAAATTATTTTATAAATTCTACCATGTGAAATAAAAGAGTCTAGTAGTATGATGAGGTACCGTCGTATAATCTTCCCATGAGATATGCCGAATTCAATCACATG
>JAJMIV010000259.1:0-17325 GCA_030563445.1 Metschnikowia gruessii
TTTGGACACGTAATCGTAAGTCGTAATCGTAAATTTGAATCGTAACCTCGTAAAACATATTACGATTTACGAAAAATTACGCGAGCGCGCAACACTGATCCCAACCAGTGAACCGTCCGATCTGGCTTCTGTCGCAGTGCTAATAATTACATTCCATAATTGATACAAAACAAACAGTAGAAAAGGAAACAGTGAAAAGTTGGAAAATAAGTGCCAGCATAACACTGAAATAAATCATTAAATTCACACATTTTTCACAAATAACAAAGTAAATACTTGTCTTTCTGGAGGATAGGCAAATCTGAAAATTCACCTGGGCTTCCATCCTAAACGCATCCGGCCTAAACGCATGGCCGCGCATCAGCTGGCCCACACCCACTACGCACAACCGCATCTCCTACACCCAAACATGCCCATATATACTACATTCCATAAGAATAACTAGACGTTTGCTTCTTTCGAATTATTGTAAGCTTTTTGGGTTTTCGATATTTCTCCCTTTCACATTTCCACTTCCACTTCCACTCTCCATTGCCACACATCATGGAGTCCAAAACTGGTACAGGCTACAGGCGAAAAGCCGGGGCCGAGGCATATGAAGAACCACCCCACCCAGAAACATCAAATACCACATCCACAAACACAAATGTGAGTAATTTCTCAAATACAGAACCACCTTCATCTAACACACCTGTACAATCCACGGACTCTGAAAAAACGGCTCAACGCATACCCACCCCCACGCCTTCTGCTCGTATACCACCAGGCCACTCCAAAAACGCCAGAACCCCACAAACTCTGCAAGAAGATCACTTGAGACGCAAGTTTGAAGCCCAATTACGCACCCTACGTGCAGACGTGGACTACCTAAGCTCCAAGAGGAATCTCACGCCTCGGGAAGTCGAAGAGTACCGCGAAAAAGACGATCTCTTGAAACAAATCACGGCCACCTCAGAACCACATCAACACTATGAACGCCCAGACCAATACAGTGCGTCTGATGGGTTTGTCGATCGCAAAAGGAAACTAGATCTTCTCAAGCCACAAGGGGCCCCTGAAGAACCGGCCCCAGGAAAAAAGTCCAGGTTTGATAACCAGTGGGAGGCAGACCAGATGAAGAAAGCCCAAGACATCGTGTCGCTGAACCCCGACCAGATCCAGGTGCCCAACCAGCCTCAATACGAGTTTGTGTTCGATGAGGCCCAGTTTGTCGATTTCTCCGAAGAGGCCGAACTTGCAGGAGAAGATGGAGACGATATAAAGCCACCTTCCAGATTCGCCGATATTCAGGCCGTGCGTAAATCTCTCCCGGCGTATCGCCACAGGCAACAGTTTCTCGAGGCCATGGATAAATCCCAGGTGTTGATTGTTGTTGGTGAAACTGGTTCGGGTAAAACCACCCAGCTCCCACAGTACTTGTATGAGGAAGGATACTCCAAGTCTTCGTCTGGAGCCCAAGGAAAACCAGAAAAAACACTCAAAATCGGGTGTACACAGCCTAGGAGAGTCGCTGCTACTTCCGTTGCTCAGCGTGTGGCGGAAGAAGTTGGCTGCAACTTGGGCCAGGAGGTGGGATATAGTATCAGGTTTGAGGACGTAAGTTCCAGAAAAACTGCCATCAAGTACCTCACTGATGGTATGCTCTTGAGGGAGTTTTTGACCGACCCACTCCTTTCGACCTACCTGGCATTGATGATTGACGAGGCCCACGAGAGAACCGTGTCCACGGAGATTATTCTTACCCTACTTAAAGACGTCATCAAGGAAAGACCCGACTTGAAGTTGATTGTGGCTTCTGCAACCATCAATGCACAGAAATTCGCCGACTACTTTGATGGTGCACCTATTTTTTCCATTCCTGGCAGAAGGTTCCCTGTGGACATCTGCTACACGAAAAACCCGGAAGCAAACTACATACAAGCTGCGCTCACCACAGTATTTCAAATCCACACAAAACATGAAACTCCAGGAGATATCTTGGTATTCTTAACTGGCCAAGAAGAAATCGAAACAATGGAGGAGACTTTGAACGATGCGTGTGACAAGCTCGGGAGCCTGATCAAGCCGTTGATTGTCGCCCCAATTTATGCAAATATGCCCCCAGCACACCAAGCCCGAATCTTCGAACCTACACCCCCTAACTCCCGAAAAGTTGTACTTGCAACTAATATTGCCGAGACTTCCATCACAATCAATGGAATCAAGTATGTTATAGACCCCGGCTATGTGAAGGAAAATGTGTTCAACCCCACCACAGGTATGGAAAGTTTGGTGGTTGTTCCTTGTTCAAGGGCATCTGCGGACCAGAGAGCTGGTAGAGCTGGTAGAGTTGGTCCGGGCAAGTGCTACCGACTCTACACCAAGTGGTCCTTCAACAATGAGCTCCAGGCGAACCCCACCCCTGAAATCCTACGGGTCAACTTGTGTGGTGTGGTACTTTTACTACTTTCCATCGGTATAAACGATCTCGTGAATTTTGATTTCATGGATCCTCCGAGTAAGGAGACATTGATGAAAGCCCTTGAGTTGCTCTACGCTCTTGGAGCCATGAACGCCAAGGGCCAACTCACCAAAACCGGGCGTAAAATGGCAGAATTTCCCATCGACCCGATGTTCTGCAAAGCTTTGTTGGCAAGTGCCGATTACGGGGTGCTGGATGAAGTCTTGGCGATTGTTGCCATGCTCTCGGAGTCCTCCAGTTTGTTCTACCGCCCGAAGGATAAGCGAGAGCTTGCTGATAAACGCAAGCAGTCTTTTAGCCACCCAGCAGGAGATCACTTGACGCTTCTCAATATCTGGAAACAGTGGAGTGATTCGGGGTTCTCCAACCTCTGGTGTGAGGATAACTTTCTCCAATACCGAACACTTAAAAGAGCCAGAGAAGTGCGTCAGCAATTGGAGCGGCTCGGCAGCAAAGTTGGTATAGAGTCCACCAACTCCACGCAGCTTCAGGGTGACGAGGAAAAGATCCAAAAGGCTCTTCTCAGTGGCTTTTTCCCAAACCTTGCAAGGCTTTCCAAGTTGGGAACAAGTTATGTGCTGCTCAAAAGGAAGCAACCCGTATACATCCATCCTTCATCCGGCTTGATGCATGTCAAGCCTCCTCCGAAACTAGTCATGTACCATGAGTTGGTGTTGACCAGTAAAGAGTACATGAGAAACTGTATGCGAGTAGAGGAGAAATGGGTGGACGAAGTGGCCAAACATTACTACAGTGACAAGGATCTCGGCGAATTGAATCCTAAGCGATGATCGGTGAAAGGAAGAAAAAAAATTGAATGATTGAAAGAAAAGGTCTAAAAAATGTGATGACGTCTACCGTGGTGGACTTTATTGCAGTCACTGGAACCACGCATTTATTCGAGCCTCATCTGTTACACCCGCACAAGACACCCCAGGCAACTTCTGTCTCAAAGCCATCACATTTTTTCACATTCCTAGTGATAACCCCCGCAGAAGCCAAATCAATCCATGAACTAAAAACAGTTATCTTTTTCCCTGATATTTCCTGTATCACACAAGAACTGTTGGAATACCGTTTGGTCTGCCTATACCGTTACTATTAGATGCACACCAAAACACGAAATTGAGGCCACACATCTCTGGCAGGCAGGAAAGAAAGAAAACGCGATACGGGCCAAAGCGACCAAAGCGAGCATCGGCCCGGCCCAAGAGACGCGCCTCGCATGCGGCTCGTAATTTCCCTTCACCACATATCCAAAAGGGAAGGGAAAAAATCCTACGATCTAAGATCCCAATTGACAGGTACCAGGCTGGATTCTTTTTTTTTAAGGGATTTTTTTTTTCCAAGGGGATCCAACTAACACGCAATTTTTGGTAAAATTCACACTTCGTTCGCAAACAATCCTGGTATATCCTCTTCAAACCTAGCCAATGGAAAAGAATTCCGGGTTGCTCCCGTTTGCATATACCTCCAACTCGTTCAACGAAAGAAGTGCTTTGAATACTGCTCCAAGGGAGAAACATGTCATTGACGAAAATGCCCGCAGCATGTATCACACACGTATAAGCAGTCCTGCTGGTGCCGCTCAGAATCCGGGACAACGGGTGAAAGGACCAACCTTACTGGTGGTTCCTTCCATCAAGAGAAAGATGGGTGACAGCTTCTATCAAAACGACGATACGAAGCGTCAGGATACCAATGAAGTGCCGGCTTTCTTCCAACAGGGTCCGCCGCTGCAATCCGAGTCCTCTGCGGTGCGTTCGGCCTCTGTCACTATCATTGACTCGGACCAATCGACTGATGTCACTGAACCGGACCTCTCGGATGACTTGGAAGATTTTCCCGCAACTTTCCGCAGATCTCAAGCTGAAAACCTCCCCAGTTCACCACCTCAGGTATTACAAGCCTCTGAATATGATGTTTCTCTAAATGATTACCCGGTGCCAGAATCTCCAGTGAACCGTCGGCAACATGTCACTCTAAATACTTCTCCAGTGAAACCCCCAGCGCGTGCCACGCACCAGAGTTCGGAACCGGACTTTGGAATTGACCGTTTCAACCGTTTTAAGGTTTCTTTCCAAGGGAATTGTCCTTCCACTGACACAGACTCTATTTTGGAATCTACTCCAACACCCATAGCCGATTCGTCGCAGCTCATGGCCGCCAAAAATATCATTCGTCAAAGCTTCGAGGATGTTCTTTCTTGTGTCTCTCTCGATGGCATGCAACTCACGGAAATCCCAGATGACGTCAAAGATCTTGATAAGTTGGTCATTTTCAACAACGGGCCTTCGCAGGTCCTGCGTCAGCTTTACTTGCTGGATAATCAAATCCAGGTTTTAAACCCTCATTTGTTCAAGTTCACTAAACTTAATGTTTTGAGTTTGCGGCGAAACCGAATTCGGAACCTTCCGAATTGTATCAGTAAGCTATGCAACCTCACTGACTTGAATATCAGTAGTAACAAACTCAGTTACTTACCGCCGCAGATCTTAGACCTACCGAAACTAACTACTTTTCTTGCTGGCCCCAACCCATATCTTGCAATTCCAGATGATGCCGTTGAAATACCTAATCCCGGCACTCGCTCAAACAAAGTCATGAAATGGGTCTCGCCGATTCGTCTACTTCAAACCAAAAGCAACGCGCCATCGTTGAAGACCGTATGTTTGGATCACGTTGCAAAATATGACGTCAGTTACATCGAAACAAAACAATGGAAGAAAACGTTACCAAAGCACTTACAACCACTTGTTGCCCTGGCAATATCGAAAGGAGTATTCCTAGATAAGTGCGAAAAGTGTGACACGGTTGTCGTTGAGCCATATGCCGAAGTCATCGAATGGTGGGATATCCTTCAAAACGTAGATATCCCCATCAAACGAAAATTCTGCTCGGGGCTATGTCTTCAGAAGTATCAGAAAGAAAACAAGTTTGCCAGATTCAAGGAAGTATGATAGATTAGGTGTATATCGGTAAATGAAAAGGATTTGTGCCAATATCAACTGTAGGACGCTATAAATATCGAATCCATGCGATTCGTTGAATACTATACATTTTGAATGAGATTTGGTCAGGGTCCCAAGCAACCACCTAACCATTCATATCTTTTCGACGTAAACCCCAGGAAAAACACCTTGCTTCCCATCCAACAGCCCGCTCCACCACTCTCCATCACATGTAAGAACCCGGATGACATCACCTTTGTGGAATTCCAAATCGGAATCCGCCACCGAGCAAAAGTTGAAAAGAGCACGACAATAAACCGCTGGTGAGTCCAGCTCGGAGCAGTCATTCTTGTCGCGAGCAGTGCTTGGTCTTTTTAAATCTTGTTTTCCCTGTAAAGGGGGAGGCTTTCGGCGTTTTCCTATCTTTTCAACCGGAGCAGTTTCAAGGTTTTCATGGTGCTGAACACCCGTATCATCATGATACACCATAAGAGAGCTTTTGGATGTGTTGCTGTGGAAAACTGGAAAATCGGTTCTTGAAACCAAGCTTCTCTCGTCCAGAGTTTCAGCGATCGATACAAGATTGGAGTGTGTTTGATAGGCCGCTGTCAATTGCACAAAGAACAAGAAATGCATCACGGGCTCGATAAAACTTCTCACAAGCATAAAAAAGCAAGGAAGTTCTTTTTTCAAGAGCGTGTTGTGGTCGTCATAAGATCTCCTTAGTTCGACCAACTTTCTCTCCAACGAATGATATTCTTGGGTCTGCTTAGGAGTGAACTCGTTTGTAGTACTAAGAATCGTCATACTGTCGAATTTATCGTAAACTCGATCAAACGACAACAAAGCCTTGTCTCTTATGGCAACACGCTCGTGGATCTTTTCCGAATATGAAAGTAAGAGGCAAATCCGCTCATCTATAATCTGTGGAATTGAGCGAAGGGATTCTTTCAAGCAGATTCCGATTTCCACCATCGTTGCGGAATAACTCCGCGTTCTCTCGCTTAGGTTACTTATACCTTCCCCGAATGAATCTGTGAGTACCTCGACGGTGCTTGGGGTGGATAACACCTGGATGGAATTTGCCACTCTTTGAGAGCTCTGCACAACTTCTAATGATGTCGATATATAATGTTTGTTGAGCTTGACGATTTCTTGGCACGCCTCGGTAATTGCATCCAATTCCTCCACAAGATCCTCGAACTCTTCATCCACAGTTTTGGTGGGCACGTGCGTTGGTTTCCGCCAGTGCTCTTGTACCCGAGTATTGATTTTCTCGGTTTTATCACGAACTAAGTGTGATGTACTGGCAATTTTTCCCGCAATTGTTCCAAGAACACCATTGGAAGTTCTAGACTTTTTCTGTTCGTGTTTGTCCATGCTTGATTTTGGGCCTGGAGTTTTTTCGAAATATGAAAACGGTGCTTTAATAAATAATTGCAAATATATCAGAGAAGCTGTAGTTTGTATGATGCTGTCTTTTTTCGTGGGTGCAAATTGTTCGCGCAGAACGGTTGCAAACAATATTAGTGCAAGTATTGAATTGCAAACATTAAATTTTGCCAACATAAAGTTCGCAACAAGTCATTAGTTGTAACATGCAATTGTGCGATTCGCAGAGTATTGCGAGTCTCTTCAAGGATGACCATGGTGGGACCCCGGCCATGCAGAAATACGCTCGGGTCTTGGGGAGTTTTCGCGGCTGGATACTTCCAAAGCGTTGGAGACAGAGTGTTGGGTCGTTGAAGTAAACTGGAGCATGGAAATCTCGTTGATAAGTTCTGCTTTCTGGGATATATTCAACGACGACGCATGTAATTCCTCCATGAGTTTGGAGATTCTCTCCTCGAACAAGTTCTCGAGGTTTTTGATGAGCTGGTCTCCAAACAGACGGTCGGTCGGTAGATTCAAGTAGACTTTGTTCTGTAAGGAGCGGACCATTCGGAGCTTGGCAATAACATCATGGAAATATCTCGCCGTCTCTGATTCGCCATCCCGCGCAAGTGCTGGAGGACTCACGAGCAAGATGGCGGCATAATAGAGCATCATGTGGATATGTACCGGCACGTACTTGAGGTTATTCAGTATGTCGGGGTCGCTTAACACCAAGTTGAGCACAGTCTGTGCAGAGTTGACTGCGATATTATAACTCACCAATGCTTGATCTTGGGATACTAGTCCGGAGTTAGATACAAAGTCATCTTCGTCATCCTCATCGTCGCTGTCTTCATCTTCATCGTCTTGCTCGGGTTCTTTATGAGCCAAATCCCCCAGGTTATGAATATCGCTAGGGCCAGGAGTCTTGTAATTTTTCCAGTTTGGCAACAAAAGGGTCTCTCCGCCACGGTCTTGCTGTAATTGGCGGATCACCGAGCTATTGATGTGCATCTTGGCAAAGTTGTAATAAATTAAGGTTGATTTAGACAGCCATACTGCGCCATTATTCATTGGTGCGAGAAGTACGGTCCACGATACCATCCACTTGTCAAGTTCAAGATTTGACCGCGACGGTATACCAAAACTTTTGGGTGCAAGTAGATCCCAGGCGTTTCCTTTGAAAGATTCACTAAGCGCAAGATTGTACTCGACCTGCGACACAAGACGCAAGTCGGTCAACTTGGAGTGATCTTTATTCTTGGGACTAAATTTCAGGCTCATGCTCTGGTCATCCTCCTGTGGGGTTTTGGCTACATCCTCCAATTTGCGAGGTTCCTCCTTCATAAGCAACTGGCGCGGGTTTCGGAGGGTATAATCGTCATTCGACACGAGCGATTGCCTATTGAAAGTCATACTTTGCTGTCCATCCAAAATGAACAAAAGATACCATAATTTGATGCGGTCTTGCTCGCCAATGGAGCTTTTGCTTTGCTCTCCCCGCGCAGGCTGGTTCAAGTTGAACTCTTTAGCTAGTTGCAATGCAATTCCCGTGAACATTTGCGAGTCGGAGAGCCAGAAACTACAAAGCACCAACGATACAATCGTGTTGAAAGCTTCTAGCTCTGTCTTTGGCCTGCTGGAAAAAAGAACTCCCGTGCACAACTCTCGGAGATGTTTTTGTAGCAATTCCTGCTTTGAAGAGATTTCGGGGCCCGGGTAATGCATCAGGGCAATGGTACATATCGCGCACACAAGTATTGGCGATGATTCCCAAATAACAGGCAAGGGAAACTTCTTGATTTCGAACCCAAAGAGTTGTTGGGCGATTTTTTCATCAAAGAACTTGAAGAGAGTCTTGGCATCATCAATGGTGATCACATTATCTCTGAAATCGCCCGGCCCATATTTAGATCGTTTGCACGCGGTCTTCTCTTCTGTCTGTGAGTTCCTGCGTTTAGGGGCATGATGGGGTGGTGCAATATGTCCGGGTGTAGGATGGTTTGTGATTTTTGGCGATAGTTCTAGTCTTTCCGATCTTTCTTGTGGATGATGGTTCGCTGGTGGTGGTCTATAAGTGGAATCACTGTCTGCAGTCAATGTTCGTTGGTTTGCCTGGAGAACATTTAGAATGTCGTTGAATTTTGCATCCACGGAGTTGAGTTTGCTCTCGATGGAAGACCTCCACTCCTGCTCACTGGTATCTGGTACTTTAGGCGAGAGTTTTGGGTGCAAGGGCACATGCTTAGCCTTTGGGGTGGTTGTAGCATGGGCCATCGGAGGTAGTGGGGCAGAAAGTGGATTTGGGAGAGGACTCAGGATTGCATTCAAGGTCGGAAGTGTGTTCACGGTATTGTAAATTGGAACAGGCGATCTTGAGGCCGTGTGGATGGAATGTGGTTGCAGTTCGTATGGTTTATTTGTCTGGGGTGGGCTGACCAGAGGAAAGTTCAAAGACGGTAGCTTGAAGACAAAGTGACAGGAGCTGGCGAGGCCATTATTGACACAGCGCACGCAAGGAAGCGTTTTGTCATACTCACACTTGACTTTAGACTTCTTACAGTTACTGCAAGGTTTAGTTCTGACTCCTTTAGCCATTTACGTGAGGTTGTGGGAACTAGAAATATATGTGATGGGACCATTCACCTGGATGATGTATGGCCCAGACCCGTGCACCTAGTGGTTCTAGGTGGTGGTAGTATTGATAGTTTTGAGTCTGGGTTTTTGTGTAATCATAGATGTTTTACTTTCTCCTTTACTTCAAGACGAAAAAAATCTATTAATGCTTCATTTTTTACTGTATTTTCCCAAGATGTGTTTATAGTGTATTCTTGTGTGAATTCATAGTTATCAATACCTTCGCGTCTTCCAGTTATTAATTAAAAATATTAGGCAATATAACAAAAATGCATTCTCTTTAGAACGGCAACAAAAACAGGTCTAAAGAGAGAACTTTCACTATTTGGACAGAAACAGTTCCCCAACTTTTACAATCCCAACAAACTCTAATAAATACAATATCGCTACTGTTTAGTGTGGAATCCCCAACATATTAGCTCAGGGCACCTTCGCACCCGTGCCGCAGTACCCCGGATTCCAGGCCTTGCGGTTTACTTCCTGTGGCTCCATCACCCAAACATGAATGAACACCTATAAACACACTGGATATCATTTTTTTTCATTTACCTCAAATAACTTCCCCTTGAAATGTCGATGAAAGCCAAAATCAAAACTTTTTTTGGTGCATCCAGAGAATACGCCGTTATTGGTGCATCCAAAAACCCAGCGAAGTTCGGGTTCAGAATCTTATCTTGGTATGTCAGCCACGGTTTACCTGTAGTTCCAGTAAACCCAAAGGAGCCAGAGATTTTGGGCCAAAAAGTCGTGCCAACAGTCAGAGAAGTGTTACTGGCAATTTCACTCAAAAAGGATTTGGGTCACCATAAACTTTCTACAGCAGACGGGCTCAGTCTCTCATTCTTGACCCCACCCCAAATCACTGTGAATACTCTTGATGAAATCGGCTCTGTGCCTGATTATAAGACTGTTGTGAAAGGGTTATGGTTCCAGCCAGGGAGCTACGATAGGAATGTGCTTGAGAAAGTTAAAGAGCTTGAACTATTAGATCGAACCATCCACGAAGGTGAGTGTATTTTGGTGAGGGGCGACGAAGGCTTGAATGCTGCGAATTTATAGTACCCTAGATAATCAGAAATAATAAAGGTCCCACGATAGTTTATCAACAAGAATCTACAAAAAAAATCTACCAATAATTGGCTGACCAAAAAGAATCTACCAATAATTGGCTGACCAAAACTAGGCTGACCAGCTCGGAAGTAATATCTCAAGTACGAATTAGGGGCAGGGTTCTATAGATGGATACACACCTTCAAGGCAACCAGGCCCTGGAAACACCTTTTTTTCAGGGTTTGTTGCAATGCTCAGATCTGTTCCATGAGCTTTTTTATATACTGGGTCCACGTCTCGTCGTCCGCAGCAGGAGGAAGTGTGGTGGCAGACTGTGGGTCGATGGTGATCTCAAACGGAAACGGACACACATCGAGGGTCATTATGGGTGGGATATGGTCCTTGTGCAAGTTGGCGAGGGCCAAGATTTCGTTGACGGTGGTCTCGAAACTTAGTGCAGATAACCGTAGCAACTTTTCGGCAGAGTTGACCGTGCTGGCTGGTCCCGAGAGGTGCTGGTGTTCACGGTACAGTAGAGGTAGACAGTTGACATTGATGATCCACGACTCCCAGCATGTAGCTAAAGGAAGAGGCTCCTCCTTGACGTGTCCGAACCAGCCGGACTTTTTTTTGGACTTGGTGGCAAGTTTCTGTGAGAACGATAACACGATCTGGCCCACGGCCGCCTCGGAACTATGCGTAGCCAGGGCAAAGTCCTGTTTTATTAGCTGGTCTATTTTCTGATCGATCATGGAATCGATATCGGGGGCACCGGCAACCATGGGGTAGGGGATTTCCAAGAACTCGTTGGTTACAGGCACCACGGGCCCAAAGAGACGGTGGAAGAAGATCGTCCAGAGAACACCTAGAGAGTAAAGGTTAATATGTGATTTTTGAAGCATGCAGTTTGTATTTTTGGAACATTTGGAGTCTTTGGAGTATTTGGAATATTTGGAATGCCTGGAATTTTATGGAATTATTTCCGCCACAACGAGACAATCCATGGAATTCACGCTATAATTCATGTTTGGGTTGGAATTGACTCGATGTGGATTGCTGGAAACACAGCCCTACTACACTGCGTAGTAGAAGTGCCTTTATCTGGGTGGGGAAGTTTTCGTGCAAACAGTATTTGAAGCCATGGGCATTTTCCCACTTTGCATGGCGAAACAAGAAAAAAGTACATACCTTTCAACGATTCACGGGCCACGGACCGCTCGGCGGTCAAATTAAGTAAAAACTCCATGGGGTCTATTTTCCTACAGGCCGTGTTCTGTGGAGTTGGAGGTGATTACTTCTACGCCTGTAGAGGTGATTCCATGCCGGGCCGCGCGAGCGTGCCACAGTGAGGCCAGACAAGGTGAGGACTTATTGAGGCCTGGGGCCTTCTAGAATACCGTTGGAAGAAATAAAAGGGGAAACAGTAAAAAAAAGAGGATGTTTCAATTTAAATGAGAGAAGAAAGATGAATTTGAATATTCTCTTATATTGGTTACCACGTTTGTTTAAAGGGAAATATTGTTGGTTGTGGGTTTATCAGAGGTTAGAATGAAATTGGGCCTGGTTGTGAGCATGCCTGCGAATGCCGAATGCCGATGGAGATTCATGCCGAATGCCTGGGGTCGCACCAGAGGACTTGGGCCGTACTGGCCATTTCATTTATGTGGTTTTAATGAATATATTATCATATTTTTTGGACATTTTTTGGGCACTTTTTTGGACATTTTTTGGACATTTTTTGGGCATTGTTTTTGCGAAGTTTTTCTTAGATAACACAATAATTCAAAGTTTTCCTGAAAATGGCCCGTTTTCGTTTCTTCTTGAAGAGGTTGGTAGTGTATCACTTATATTACTCACGTACAACGTGTGCCCTGAAGTCGCATGCTTAGCCAATTGCTCTTCTAAGTTACTCTAAAGAAATCTCACAATTACATAAAACCCTCCACACCAAATAGTAGAATCCTGCGGTATATAAGGAAAAAAAAACATACTATATTGATCGCTTGTATTCGACTTTATTTCTCCAACCCTATTTTTTCCTTCCATCATATACATTGGCACCAACCTCAAACCTTATCAAAGACGTGCTTCCCCACCACCATCTTCTCCATGATATCCATGAGCAACGGCATCGTGACTGTCTCCAAGATTTGTTGCTCACTTGGCTTGAACTTCGCAAGCACATAGTCCGCAACTTTTGGACCCAGCGACTTACTTATGCCGATGGCCAACTTTGTGTAATCATTTCCCATCACCTTATCGATGGAACGTAGACCGTTATGGCCTCTCGGACTGGTGTTTCGACGACGTATTTGAACCTTCCCTAGAGGAACTTGAAGCTCATCATGCAACACCACCAAACAAGGATTTCTCCCCGCATTTTCCTGTTTGAACTTCTGCCAGGCCTTGGCTACTGCAGGCCCCAGCAAATTCATGTATGTGGCCTTCGTCTTTGCTAAAAGAACGTTTGAGTGCTCTGCCTTTCTGCTTTGACTAACTTCAACCGAGCCGAGATGCTTTGCGTGAGAAAACGGCGAAAACTCAGGCCACGCGTCCGTACCCATTTTCTCAATGGCCCATTTCCCCACATTATGACGCGTGCCACTGAACTGCTGCGACGGGTTACCAATGCCCACAAAGAGAATCGCTGGGTGGTTGGGACTACCGTTGACCATGTTCAAGTTCCTCTTTGAAGAAAGGGACCAGATTCCCTGAACTATGCGAGGATGGGACATACTCAAGGTCCTTCTTAGCGAGAAAGGCATCATCACCGGAATCATTGGATTATGAGATGTTTTAGTTGCATCTCTGGAGGATGGTGATCTTACAAGATGAGATGCTGGGGTCGTAATGTCGCACACCTGCACATTTCACATCTTACCCCAAGAACTCGATTATTGGGAAGCCGATTAGAATGAACTAGGATGCTTAAATTAAGCATCATATTGTTAAATCTATCAGGTTTCACCCATTATTCTTCGAGCCTCCATGTAATATCATGTAGGTATTCAAGATTATGCCTCTTGTTTTTCGGAGTCTCTATTCTCAGCCAGTTCCCCGAGCTCAACAAGATTACGATGCGAGTTTCGATACCGAATATGTTGAGATTTGGACACCTTTTTCAACTCCTCTAGCCTCTCTCTCATTCCCGGTACGTCTCGCAAATTTTTTTCCAATTTGAGTCTTTCCTCTTCGAACTTTAGTCTGCGCTCCGCATCCAATAGCCCGAAAAAGTATCCTCCTTTTCCGTCTAGCTGTAATAAGCGATTATGGAAATGCCACAATGCTGGGCGGTGAGCAACTGAGAGAAGAGATATCCCGATCTCTTGAGCATGTTTGTACATGAATTGTTCCATATCGGGCGACACTGCCGAAGTGCACTCGTCAAGAACTGCGAACTTTGGCTCATGGTAATACAAACGAGCCATAGCCAACCTTTGCTGAGCTCCAATGGATAATTCCTCACTCCAGTTTTTAACAGTATCCCAGTCAGAGCTTGAAGTAAGAATATCTCCCAAGTCAAGAATCTCCAAAATCCTTTCCAAATCCGCGTCGGTCTTTCCTTTAGGGTTGCTTTGGAATTGCGCGAGAGAATGTGGGTAGATGATTTGTTCTCGTAACGTGCCATTCACAAGATAAGCTCTTTGGGGCAAATAGAACATGTTTTCCGAAGTGGGAATGGTGATTGTGCCACGTTTGCAAGGCCATAACCCACCCAACATTCTGAACAACGACGACTTGCCTGCACCATTGGGGCCTGCTATGAGTAGGTGCTCACCGGGTTTGATACTAAATGTCAAAGATTCTATCAAGGTTACATCTGCGGGCGTGACAAGCTTCACTTTTTCGAAAGTGATTTCGTCACCGTAGGTCACATCACCACTGGCCGCATTTGACTGTGTAGGATTGGCAAGCTTTTGGCTCTGTATTTCAGTCAAAGCGTCCTGGAATGATGTCACTCTTGAAGCGTGGCCCACCACTTGAAGTAAGTAGCGCCGGGAGTAAATCAAGCGATCTAAAGAATCAGAAGCACTCATCAAAAGGCGTCGGTTGGTGATGAACTCTCCTGCAGCGTTAGGGTCCGGGTCTTTACCGAGATACTTGTTTAGAAATACCGGTGCAGAACACAACATCAAGCCCGCTGCACCCCAAAAGTACTTCACGATAAAACTCTGTGCAATCTCGTGAATTGCCCGCTTCTTGTACTCGACTTTTAGGAACCTTTCTAGTTGATAGTAGCAGAGGTCGAGATAGTCTAGTTCACGTTCGTGGCCGCGAAGGAACGCGATTTCCTCGTTGTTGGCTACGATCTTAGAGTGGGCCGAACGGAGCTGGCCCTCCAAGTTGGCCTTTTCAGAAGCAAGTTTTGCGAAAGGAGGCGAGAAGAATCGCAAGATGGTCGTGGAGAAATGTGCCAACATTCCAAGTGCCAAGGTGCCCTCACCACTTCCAACACCACTTTTCGAGAGCTCCTTGGCGCAGAGAACCAAGTCTAGGGTAGGTTTAAGAAGCTGGCCAGGAAGACTAGCAAGAGCCAGAGTGAGTCTACTGATATCCGTAGAGATACGCTGGTCCGGGTCCTTGATCTTGCTGTCAGAGAGCTGGATCAAAGCATAGTAGTTTGGATCGAGGTTATCGGGCAAATACTCGTTCATTATGCTTGTATCGAGATTCACACGCAAACTCTGCCGCAACTTATCACGGGTCCAATTAAGAAGAGCATTGACAAAAGACGCAGGCACACCAATGAGCAACCAATACGCGAGGTATCTAGTGAACCGGCGAAGTTTTTTCGACACTAGAGCCCCAACAAGCATACCGTCCAAACTGGCAACCTTGATTGTGAGCATGGCTCTACAGACCAATAGTATGATATGTGCCACTAGGTACGCAACTGCGGAGTTTCTATAGCTGGGAACCGCGGATCGGAGAAGCGCAAAAAGTTGAGTGCGCGAAAGTTTCGGGGTTTCCATGCTGAATTCCAGCGAGTGTCGTTGTCGTTTTCCACTCTGGTTTACTGGCCGTGAAGTATTGGTGGCCCCAGAAAAAGCTGCAGTGATAAGAATGATGTACGAAGCATTTAACACTAGCGAACGGTTCGACTGGTATGTCCGGAGAACCGCAAGGACGAGCGAGTTGCGCTTGGTTGTTAGTGTCATTGAATTTTAATGCTGTTAAACTTTTTCCCTATGGAAATTAGATGTTTTTGAGTGTGTGGGGGAAAACCATTTGGTGAATTTCTGGGGAAATGCGTGTGGGGAGCAGGAGGCACTGCACGTGATGGGAAATGGAATTGTGGGGACTAGGCAGTGCGCGATGGTGAGATACCGAGGATAGCGAAAGTGTGGAAAAAGTGGTGGGTAAGAAATGTCGTTCTCAAGTGATTTGTCTGATTTATCCTTGAATTATCTGATATATCTGATGTATCTGCTTTGTCTGATTTATCCGTGGTTTGTGTTGGGGTTGTGCCTTTTTGGGAGTGTGAGGGTGTGAGATATTTCTCTTTTATTTTATCGTCTAAGAAAAAGTCCAGTATTGAAATAGAAAGAATGGTGCATGTGTAAATGATCCACATGTTCTATAATTTCACATCTGTTTTTAGGCTGAGACCTTAATCTTTATGTTTTTGAGAACCGTCAGCCAAATGTATCAACTAATGTCAGTGGATAAACCAGTCAAATGCGAACTCGCATCCATCGACCCACGGACTCTGGATAAGAAAATCGTGGTAGCTATCCAAATTATTGCATTTCAATTATGCAGAAGTCATTTTCATTAGAAAAGTTGACACTAGTAGAGTTTTCTTTTTTTCTGATGGATTCCACAGGTTTCCCAACCACTAGATTATTTCTTCAAAAAAGGCATTGGAATCTCATTAGAGACATCTTAGCTAAGAAATCGAGAAGCTAATCATGATAATTTCATAGTTCGATATTTTGCACAAGTGAGCACACCCAAATCAAATGAAAATGTGTTCCATGCTTCGCTGCACCAAAAAACATCAATGCAGATTCAAATTTAGGGTTCTTTTTTTGGTAACCTCAAAGGGTGGATTTTATAGATCCTTTCCATGAAGCACCATAATCGGATACAATATACCACACTTTTAACCACATCAATTCCCCAAAAGTGAGTGGAACTCCGACTTATATTCAGCCATGCGAGCCTCGAGCTCGCCCACTCTTATAAAATAGAACCTGTTGGCCAAGTCGGTGGTTGTGGCACATGGAACATAGTCTTCGAGCATGTTCTCGTATAGCTTGAGAAGCTGGTGACCCGTGGGAGGGTTTTCAAGTGGAAACTGGTTCTGGCACCGCGACAAAAGCGTGCTTTTGTGAGTATACCATTCATGTGCCAATTCATCGAGCCGGTTGCTATTTTTGACCTGCTCAGGAGTAATTAGGCCCAGGGTATGGAGGAGCTGGGCCACGAGCAAGAGGTCTCGATGAGTATAAGAGGCTGGGTCTGTGGCCACGGATCTTCCTGGTGTAGTCATTGTGAAAGTGTAAGGGTCTGAGAAAGTCTATGGAAACCGGTTTAAACTTTTACCTGAGTGATTGAGGAAAGTGTTGGTCTTGTTTTTCTGTCTGTAATTGGGGCTGGAGCTCTAAGGACAGGTGCTTAATGAGAATATGGTTGACACACGACTGTGGAGTGGAGGATTTGAAGGGAGAAAAACTGCTCACTCGTAATACGTGTCGGATTTTTCTCTTCTCTTTTAAGCGAATTTACATAGTATTTTATACCGGTGCACTACATCCTGAAGTCATTAGGATGGAAGCACCTTATCAAATCCCATCGTATATATCGTAACCCTGTGTGCAATCGACGCATTTGTCATACAGACTTACA
>JAJMIV010000260.1:0-17254 GCA_030563445.1 Metschnikowia gruessii
TTTATGAGTTTCCTGAAGGTATTATCTATTGACTTCGTGATTTGTGTGCCTATGAATCGGCAGAGCTATTCACATGTGGGCAGGTGCACGGCGTAGCGAGTAAATATGTTGATTGCATTTTACAGAATTCAATTTTCGCTCACATGTCAAGCGATTATCTTGCTGTGACTGCTATGTCCGCCTTTAAAAGCGCTTTTTTCTAGCGTAGGAAACACGGTGACGAAACAGAGAGGTCTGCGTCTATAAAAGACGATAAAATACTTAAATCGCGGGGGCTTATTATGACCGACGAAACTTCTGACAAAGACGTGAATAGTGATGGAGGCGAGAAGCTGAAATCTCCCGAAATCGTAGATGTTGAAGAAGATCTATATCAAATAGGGCTAGTTACCGACGGCGACAAAGACGAAGAAGACGGTGAAAAAGAGGTGGAAGGCATGAAAATTTTCGATTTATAGATATTATTCTCTGGGTACTGTGAACTCGTCTGCTTATATTGTATGTATTACAGTATTAGAAAGCTGTCCTTTTTTTATCCAGTGTATTAGCCACATTAAACAAATTTTGATTTTTCGCAACCATAGATTGTAGCTTGACATAATCCATGAGCAATTTCTACGCTACGCTAGCGTAGCGTACGTAGCGTCGAAAAGGCGTAGCGTCGTCAATTAACGACGCTACGCCTACGCCTACGCTGAAAAAAAAATGTCGACGCTACGCTGGCGTCGCTACGCTAGCGTAGCGTTGCCGTTTTGAACATCTCTGGTGTGTGGTTACATGGACCAGTTATCCCTTTGAACTTTCCAGAAGTGGGCTCCTATCAGCTACAACCAGGGAAGTTCAAGAATAAACGTAAGATAAACAAAACTATTCAACATGGAGTTCTATGGAGTTCTTAGATATGTCGACAAAGTCTATTCTCGGTCTTGAGCTCCAAATCTCGAGCAGCCTCCTTACAATATGGTGAACAAGGCTACTAGAGAGTTTCCCTGTTTTTAGTGAAGTGTATTGGGTGCGAATCGCCAAATAAAGCACCTGAATTCTCAACTATGGCCGTCCTCAAAGCAAACCAGAATTAAATCTTGCATAATTTTTGGTCAAAATCTTGAACAGATAATGACCTATTATTACATATCTTTCCCAACCCTTGGGGTATCTGAAATAGTTCCTCTGTGTATACCGAAAAGACTTGGGGCCTACACTAATTAATGTACATTGGCCGAGAGTCGCAGTCTAGACCGACCTATGTGAAACAGCTGATTACTATTATGGTCATCCAAAGTCCAAGAAAACACCACACAAAGACAAAACAAAGACAAAACAAAGACCAAAAACGAATTAAACATGACACAAAAATGACACAAACAGAAGGACACTAAAAATGAATTGCCATTGTAAAGAACCCCAAAACAATGGACCTCCTCTGTGTTCTCTTGCTCTTGTCCACATTAGGAAATCTCCCAGATTAAAGTGGAGCAGATAGGAGCAGATGGATGTTTCAATACTCTGTGTTCTAACTAGACACTTTTTTGGTTTGTTTACTGTGGTAAAAAAACTACTTTATCCTCAAATATATCTCTAAAACAAAAGAGTACAGGGGAGTACACCGAGTAGGTGTGGGGTAGTGGAATTGCTCCTGCACTAGTTGCCCGAGAACCCCAGTTTTCAGTTTGCCTTAATAGGGTTCTTATCTTCCTTAGATTCAGTCCCCCAGATCTCCACCTTCCCATTTTGGAAGTGATTGTCAAATCTACAATGGGGAACAGAAGAAAAAAAAAAAAAAAAAAAAACACAAAACAAACATAGGGGTTGAAGTATCCCTGATTGTTCGTCCCCACACTTGGGAAAATGGCACCACGCACTTTCTATAAAAGGCAATTAAACCACGCACCACAAGGAGACTTTCGCATCACATCTTTTCCTCAATTTCGAAAGGGGCAACTAAAATTTTGTCGATTTCGGTTCTGTATCAATTGTCAACCCACCAGAATTTCTACTTCGGGGGTTTGCACGCCCAATTGCTGTCTTAAAATTTGGTAATTGTTTGAACGCTCGCATTTCCCTGGCCCTATCGAGTGACCTCGCTATTACTATCTCGCAACCTCGTCTCGCAACATCTCAACCTCTCCACGCAACCTCCCCATCTGGAAACTAACGGCCCGGCCCGGTTCGGTTCACGCGCGTGACACAGAATACAAGCAAGACTCGGATTCCACAGAGAAACACTAACAAACAAAACGATAAAAGAGGAGCGCCCACCCAATTGGAGCACCACTTTAAACCGCCATTTCCGCATAAATAACTGAAGTGACTGAAATAACCGAAATCACCGCATAAAAACACAACTTCTTCACTTAAATACCTCCGCACAAATGAGATCTCTTGGCTTAAACACGGCTTTGGGCCGCATGTTCTCCAAGTCTGGGAACCAGACCAAGGCTCTACAGACCATCCTCAGTTTTCGCGAGCACCCAGAAGAGTCACTCTCGAAAATAATGACTCGCAGTGACAAGGAGATGGGAGGCTTTTCTGAGGCCAATTTCTCCATGGACCCCGAGTCCGGTGCAGGCCTTTTCCATGGGTACTTGAACTTGGACCTTCCTAAAGATAATCCCGAAATCACCCGTTCTGGATACGCCATGTTCCGGACCAAAGACCAGCAGGACTCGTGGCTCCTGGGCGACTCGTTTTGGGACTGGTCGCAGTTTTCTCTGATGGTTTTGCGTGTCAAAGGAGACCGTCGGAAGTACCTTGTGAATATCCAGGCCAATACGCCTTTGGTCACGGACTTGTTCCAGCACAGATTGTTTTTGCACCACCCAGGTGAGTGGGAAACCGTGGTGATTCCGCTCAACGACTTTGTCATGACGAATTGGGGTGTGATACAGGATGGAAGCGAGCTCAATAAGTCCGAGGTCAAGACTGTAGGTATTGGTTTATTGGATAAGCAATATGGTCCTTTTTCGTTGAAAGTCGACTGGATTAAAGTCATGACTGGTGCAGAAGTAGAGAAGGTCACCAACTCCTCGAGAGCTGAGAGATTGGCTCTTCAGCATGGCGAAAAAACTAAACATCATAAGGACGTGGAGAGTAACATGCCTACGGGGAACGGAGGCTCTGCCCTCAACTCCCACAAGGTTGATGAACCTAAGGATACTATTTTTTAAGGGCAAACAGTTTTTTTTTTTCTTTTTTGCTTCATTGGAGTGCAAAAGAGGAATCTGCTCGGTTCCACCTTGCTGCACACCAAGAAGATGGCTCAGTGGAATCACCACAATGACCCCACCCATGCTCTATGCTGGAACAGAACCTGTGGGTTGTTAGTGTTTGATTTTCTAGCTTTGACTCAGTGTCACCCTTAGCATAATTTACGATTTCCCACGAACCAAGCCTTACTTTAGCCAATGTTTTAATCTTTAACTGTTGTATTCCTGTGAATAAATTACCGACTGAAAACTCTCTTTATACCAATACTGGATATAACAATAATCACTTGTAGTCGTCTTGTCTTTTCCAGAAACCACTTTCATGGCAACCTTAAAGAATGCTATTTTCCTTGGATTGAGGGGCTTCCATCTTTCCCGTCTTTTTTTTTCCTTCAGTTTTTGTCAATGCTATCTGAGATACCATCTCCCGGGGTATCACAATTATTGTTTTGGAATCATGACGTCCCCCAATCTGGACCAGAAAACATTATTCCTGGTGGTATACACCAGAATATGGGCCAGAACTAATCATGTGCCTCTGTGTATATCTATCGACCAGTTTTTTCCTTTTAATAAATTCATAGGGTCAGAGAAAAAGATGGCAATACACTTATTTGGCGAAAGTTTTGAAGAGCTTCTGGTATGCACTTCTTTGGAAGAAGAAAAGAGCAATGGGGCCGAGATCCTGTCATTTCTCTTTCTTCGGAACATTACTCTATTATAATCAGTATATTTTAACTCTACGTGGGAAAGAGTTGAGGTAGCAAATAACTGGTTCACCCACCTTTCTCCGTGGCCTCTTGGATTTTCTTAAAAACGACCAAGGGGCCGGAGAGGCTGGCCGCTTTAAAAGACTAGTCAGCATTTTTTTTTTGTTTTTTTTTTTCTTTTTGATTTTCTTTCTTTTGACTACCACCTCTAACTGGGTGTGGTCTGTACTTCCTAAGTAAACAATCTGAATTTATAAACCAGGAGCTATACTCAGGTGTATGCTTCGTTGCAGAATTTCGCACCCATGTTCAAATAGACCCGTTTATAGTCTGACTCTCAGATCGCATTCTTTTTTAATTCGCTGGTTCTTCTTTTCGTTACTCCGATAACAGGCAAGAGTATCTCGAATCTACCCTTTTGTCCCAATTTTTCTTCAAAACATTATCAGTTTTGCTTTTGCTTTTAGTATGGCTTAACTGCCTTAACATCTTCGGAAAACATAAGATTCATAATTAACCATTTTTTTGTCTGTTTGGGAAAAGCTTTGAAGTTATTCGCTAGTATCATTAACAAAATAGCCGTCAAAGAAAAACAGATTTCCAAATTTAAATTCGCTAAATTCTTGTGTTGGCGAAAGCAGGAATCCGATGACCTTTGTGGATACTGCTTCGTTAAAGCTATCGAGTAGTTGATCCTTATGTTGATTGTTCAAAGAAACCACCCCATGGTTTTGATCCGTCCTTCTTTCGGCAATAGTGGTACAGACTACACCAAGTTTTGTTCAGATCAGATGTTTCCGTCCTGGTCAGAACTCTCAAACTAATTTTTTGCCTTAATTGAGAGATGTTAATGACATTTTCAGACTTTTCTGGAAAAAGAGTACGTGGCTCCTTCAGTGATAGTTCTAAAAGCTTTTTCTTACCTGATGCGGTCTTCATCTTGCTGAGTTTAATATACGAGTAAGCAAAGTTACTTCATTATGGGAGAATTTATCTTTTCCGGGGGTTAATTAACTTGACTGATTATTGAAGTAAGTTAACTAAATTATTCGCCTGTCTATCATATCATTCTCAACCTAACCCGAATCTCGAACCTAACAGATGGTTTGATGCATGCTTGCTGAAAACTTTAGTTTTTGAATACACTACTTTCAAAACAATTCTACCATTATTTCTGAAAATCTAATCCGCATTGTTGAGTCTCTTAATTTCAGAATGGACCGCGCATCTTTCCTACATCGCATCTTGTAAATACGAGTATAATGTACCCAAAAATACTTTCTTGGGGTCTTCACCTAACACCGGGAAAGGTATCAGTAAATGCCAGAAGAAAATATACTGTCTGATTAGTTTTGTGGTTCTACACAGATGGCTCTCAACCTCTAATCAGATTTCTTGTTTAGAGAGTTCCACATCATAAACTCATCACTATATAGCAAAACCAAAATCTGCCACTGTGTGCAAGAATTACCCATGCTCAAAAAATGGGGACATCGAATTTTGTAACTACCATGCTTGATAAAGACGTAAACATTTCCATAAACCTAGCCGACCTTCCAGGAACATGGGTACTTTAAGTTAAAAATCAAGAGCAGACACTGTACTCAAAAAACTTTAATACGAACTTTTTCGACACAGAGTCACTGACCTCCAAGGAACTCGTAAAACATTATTCAGGCAATACTGTCAGAGTGTTTTTAGCTCCAAATTTCACCTTTCTGTATAGAAATAGCATTTCCGGGAAACCCCGCGCCTGAACATGATTATTATGCTCCCATTTGATATCATTATACCCGGTTTGAAAATATGTTTGAGGGGGCAAAGGGTAATTTATGGTACACCATTGAGTGAAATTTTTACCTTTCTTCCACTGATGCTCTCCCTATAGCCCCGCAATTAGAGAGGCTGACGTATCAAAAAAAGTGGGGAAGGGTTCGTTTCGCACGTATATGAAAACTCATAAATATTATCTTCAGATTATGCACGTTCTATTTCTAAGGACTAATTAACCCTCTTGCGTAGTGAAAAAAAAAAAAAAAACGACTGATCTGAGAAATTCTAATGGTCACAGAAGTGCATGTGATGGATATTTTGGACTCTTTTTTGAATCTCTTTTAGGTTATGTTTTATGTTCAGTCGCTTTAAAGTGACTAGCACTTCCAAATTACGAAAAAAAAAAACTGAAAAAAAAAAACATAGAAAAACCTGTAACGAAATCATGATTTCAGTTCACGGTGTCATTGGTGTTCCAATAATCACACACAACGTCCCATATTGGAAGTAACTCCTCTTGAAGACATCTGCCCAAAACAGAAATCATCGTCTTGTGTTGACACATAGTTCTGAGATCGGCCAATTGAAGTCGTCCTGCCTTGCTCCCGACTCAAAAGCCTATCCAGCAAGTAAGTGAGAACACTGCTCTCTGCCTCTCGGTTTCTGACCAGATAAACCCTGTGTGCGACTGTCCCAAACCAATTGAGGTTTCTTAAGTTTTCAAAGGATGTGCCCACCGGGGATAACATCTTGCGTATATTCATTGGTTGGCGAAAACCAATTCGCTGCCACCAGAAATTCTACACTCACACTCATTGTAGAGATGGGCCGGAATCCCCTTACGATTATAGATCGTAAAGTATAGGTGACATCGGATTACTCTCCCCCCGTTTTCCCTATTATTTATGGGTACATATGACCCATAATCAAATATATGGTTGTCTTTGAAGGCATGTATAGCCAACTATTCATTTTTGTAAAAGTTCTTAAAAACTTTTCCCTATTGCTTCACCCTGGTCACCTCCGGCAGACCTTGGGAAACCTCCCCGTTTGAATAGGCTTAAATTACTCTTGATTCTTTTTCTGACTGAGCGAAAGACGCTAAGATAACCATCGCTCACCTCACTCAGGGTTATTCACCAACACTTTTGATGAGCCTCCACCCGTAACGGTCGACTCACACAATTAAGTAGCAATTGTTCATTAAGTCTCAATATTGTGGATGGTTCCAGGAAAGTGCTTGTTCTCTTGAACACTTGCTTCCAAGCTTCCAAGTAATAACTTTCGTTTTTCATGAATTACTACTCAAGGTTTTTAAAAATTCTACCCGAGCATTCTAAAAGGAAGTCTTCCCAATTTAGTCACTTTCCCGAAAATGGTCAGCTCGAGTGCTATTGCGCAGAATCTTGCTCATGTGATGACTTAACTTTACCCTGAGGTATTCAGTGTACCCATCTGATGCATCGGTTATGGTAGTTGCAAAAACTTGACTGTGACCTTGTAATTTGGTGGTTAATTCGATAACTCCGTAACCCCCCTTCTATGGGCGAGCGTATAGCTTAGCCGCTCCAATACTAACAAATACTCGTTGAATGGCATTACCCATCCTCTGGAGGTGGGCAGGCTCCATAAACGTGACCAATTTTTGTAAGTGACAGTGCATTTTCCATCATCGTGGAACCCTGACGAAACCCACACGTGGAAGTATCCTGCTGGCTATCGAATGATTTCTTACCGGCAGTCGCATGTAACGCATGTTTTTCACCAGTAGTGTCAGGATCTATGGATATCATTGGCAGAGCCATCAAATACATCAAAAAAGTGATTCTCGGTCCCTAACGAAAGGAACTCCTCCGCTAACATACTTGTAGGCCAAATGAGCTTACTTATTTCCATATCGAATTAATTTCTCAGTCAAAGTTGGGAAGCATTGTTAGCATTTTGGCCGCAAAGTAATTATCTGTTTTCTACCATAACATGCTACGAAAAATTATAAAAGATGTGTATTTCAAAACCCAGATAAATAACTGGAAAAAAAATAAACATAAGTATGACTGTTTACACGTGAACCAATGCAATCATAAGTGTGTTCGCAAATACTGATTCACGCAAGCAATCTCGAAAACGAAAAGGTTGGAAAAAAAAGTCTTCCAGGTAGCACGAAATAGCAATTCTAATCTAGAAAAATCTAGAGAAGCAAAGCCAAAAGAGGGGAAAGCAACATAGTCGAAATCATAGACATGCGTGGTGCACCTCCCTCGACAATTGACACTGCAGACGTCTTAGGAACAGACAGAGGTGCAATAGTAGAAACAGGTGCAGCGCTTGTACTTCCTACGCCATTAGGACCAACGGGTCCACTGGATCCTGATCCTGATCCTGATCCTGATCCTGAACCTGAACCTGAACCTGAACCTGAACCTGAACCTGATGATGGAACAGCATCAGTCACTGTTGGAACCACCGTGTACACGCTAGGGCTGCCTGTACTGTGTTCGCACTTTGGGCAGTGGGTTAAAGTCCGGGTTACAGTCGTCAAATCTGTAGCCTCCGGACCACGACTAACAGTCGAAACAGAGGTAACGATCTCTGTAGTATACTCATTTTCAGTCGTAGCACTAGCTGGGCAATATGTTGTGGTCAACGTGGCAGTAACGAGCTGTGTCGCACCGGAACCGTCAGTAGATGTACCTACAACAGTTCAAGTTTCCGTGGTGTAGCTCAGCCCTGTCAGAGTATTGGCTGGGCAATAAGTGGTTGTGAAAGTCGAGGTGAAAAGCGCCGTAAACCCATTTCCATCGGTGGACGTACTCACGATAGTTAAAGTCTCAGTTGTAACGTTCGAAGTAACTGATGCAGGTGATGCAGCTGTGAATGTCGAAGATGGAACAACCACCACTTGAGTCTTCGATCCTCCTGAACAGGTGACCACAACAGTGGTGGTAAACGATCCGGTCCAGGTGGAAGTAGATACAGCAGAACCTGGAACCTCAACAATAGTAGACTTGGAACCTTCAGTGCCGGTGACCACCACAGTCGTGGTGTAAGATCCAGTCCAGGTCGAAGTAGGAATGGCAGAACCTGGAACTTCAACAATAGTAGACTTCGAACCGTCAGTGCCGGTGATCACAACAGTCGTGGTGAAAGATCCAGTCCAGGTCGAAGTAGGAATTGCAGAACCTGGAACCTCAACAATAGTAGACTTGGAACCGTCAGTGCCGGTGACCACCACAGTCGTGGTGTAAGATCCAGTCCAGGAAGATGTCGAAGCTGGGACGAACACAACGGGAGTCTTAGCTCCATCAGGACCAGTCTCAGTCTCAGTAGTAGTGTAAGAACCAGTCCAGACAGATGTCGCAGCTGGGACAAACACAACTGGAGTGTTAGCACCATCACTACCGATCACAGTCTCAGTCGAAGTGAAGGATCCAGTCCACACAGACGTGGAAGTTGGAATACCAGGGACAACAACTACAGGAGTCTTGGATCCATCAGCGCCAGTCACAGTCTCGGTACTAGTGAAAGAACCAGTCCAAGCAGATGTGGCAGCTGGGACAAAAACCACCGGGGTAGGGGCTCCATCAGGACCAGTCTCAGTCTCAGTAGTGGTGTAAGATCCAGTCCAGACAGACGTAGCAGCTGGGACAAAAACAACTGGAGTCTTAGCGCCATCTGTACCGGTCACGGTGTCAATAGTGGTATAAGAACCAGTCCACACAGACGTGGAGGTTGGGGTGCTAGGGACCTCGACAACAGCGGTTTGGGAACCTTCAGCACCAGTCACAGTCTCAGTGGTAGTGAATGCACCAGTCCAGGTAGATGTAACGGTTGGCACACCAGGAACTTCGACAACAACGGTTTGGGAACCTTCAGCACCAGTCAAAGTCTCAGTGGTAGTGAATGCACCAGTCCAGGTAGATGTAACGGTTGGCACACCAGGAACTTCGACAACAACGGTTTGGGAACCTTCAGCACCAGTCAAAGTCTCAGTGGTAGTGAATGCACCAGTCCAGGTAGATGTAACGGTTGGCACACCAGGAACCTCGACAACAGCGGTTTGGGATCCGTTAGCTCCAGTCACAGTCTCAGTCGTAGTGAATGCACCAGTCCAGGTAGATGTGACGGTTGGCACGCCAGGAACCTCGACAACAACGGTTTGGGAACCTTCAGCACCAGTCACAGTCTCAGTGGTAGTGAATGCACCAGTCCAGGTAGATGTGATGGTTGGGACACCAGGAACCTCGACAACAACGGTTTGGGATCCGTTAGCTCCAGTCACAGTCTCAGTGGTAGTGAAAGCACCAGTCCAACCAGAAGTAACAGTTGGCACACCAGGAACCTCGACAACAACGGTTTGGGATCCGTTAGCTCCAGTCACAGTCTCAGTGGTAGTGAATGCACCAGTCCAGGTGGTGGTGACGGTTGGGACACCAGGAACCTCGACAAGAACGGTTTGGGATCCGTTAGCTCCAGTCACAGTCTCAGTGGTAGTGAATGCACCAGTCCAGGTGGTGGTGACGGTTGGGACACCAGGAACCTCGACAAGAACGGTTTGGGATCCGTTAGCTCCAGTCACAGTCTCAGTGGTAGTGAAAGCACCAGTCCAACCAGAAGTAACAGTTGGCACACCAGGAACCTCGACAACAACGGTTTGGGATCCGTTAGCTCCAGTCACAGTATCGGTGGTAGTGAATGCACCAGTCCAGGTAGATGTGACGGTTGGCACGCCAGGAACCTCGACGACAGCGGTTTGGGATTCGTTAGCTCCAGTCACAGTCTCAGTGGTAGTGAAAGCACCAGTCCAACCAGAAGTAACAGTTGGCACACCAGGAACCTCGACAACAACGGTTTGGGATCCGTTAGCTCCAGTCACAGTATCGGTGGTAGTGAATGCACCAGTCCAGGTGGTGGTGACTGTTGGAAGTGCAGGAACCTCCACAAAAGCCGTTCTAGATCCATCAGCACCAGTCAAAGTTTCAGTGGTCGTGAAAGTGCCAGTCCAGTAAGATAAATAGGTTGGGATAGGAGGAACCTCAACAACAGCGGTCTGAGATCCATCAGCACCAGTCACAGTCTCAGTGGTAGTGAACGCAGCAGTCCAGGTGGTGGTGACTGTTGGGAGAGGAGGAACCTCCACAAAAGCAGTCATTGATCCATCGGCGCCAGTCAAAGTTTCAGTGGTAGTGAAAGTGCCAGTCCAGTAGGATAAATAGGTTGGGATAAAAGGTACTTCAACAACAGGTGTCAGGGTGCCATCGGCACCAACCACTGTGGTGGTAGCAGTAAAAACACCAGTCCATGTGGTAGTAGCGGTTGGTACGCCAGGAACCCAAACAACAGGAGTCTGGACGCCATCGGCCCCAGCCACGGTGGTGGTAACAGTAATGGCGCCATTCCATGTGGCAGTGGTGGTTGGTGCAACAGGAGCATAAACAACCACAGTCGGCTGGCCACCATTATCTGGTGTGACAGTAGTAGTACTAGCCGGTCCGTTCCAGAGAGAGGTGGTGGTAGCTTGGGGCAACTGAAGAACGAGTGTTGGTGGGCCACCATTCGCTGGTGGTAAGATGGTAGCAGATGACTGACCAGTCCAGTAAGTAGTGCTAGTAATGTATGGGAGTTCAACAATGGCGGTCTGGGTCACTTCACCTGTAGCAGTAGTGGTCTGGATATCAGTTCCTGTCCAATACTGAGTGGTGGTAGTGTAACATACCTTTGGTTGTTCAATTTGGTGAATGTCAGGACCAATTTCATTTACCTGCAGACCATCTGGGGCAGTGTATGAAACAGCCACCTGGGCACCTCCACGAACATTCAAGTAAAGCAAACGGGTTGGGTAATATAAGCCTTTTTGAAGATCAACCTGGAAAGTGGTTGCTTCACCAGCAGAAATGACGGCAGAAGAACCGTCAACGTTCTCCATTACACTTCCACAGCAGCTTCCGGAGGAGCCAACACTGAAAGAAATACTGTCATCACCAGTAAACGAGAAGGTGTATGTACCATCTTGTGGTGCCAAGAAGTAACCAGTCATGTTCATCGAGAAGTTGGAGTAAGTAAGCGAGACTCCGTACACGTAACCAGCCGCAACTGTTGCATCACCCTGATCAGGCAAAGAGAAATCAATTTCTGTCACACCGGAAGTAGATGCAAGGTAACCATAGTCGTTGAACGTGGTAACATTGTACTTAGGGTCAACCTTCTTAGTGGAAATAAGAGGGTAGTGGTGGAAGTCCACGTTGAAACCATTTCCGGTTACGGAAGTAGCAGGGCAGCCATTTGTGGCGGCTGCAACGATGGACGCTAATAACGCCACCAGGAACCAATAATAATAACTGATCATAGAGTGGAGTTTAGCTTGCAAAATATACTCGAAAAATTCTTGATCTCAAGCGGATGGGCCCCGTTTTATCGTCCAAAATTTATCATGGGATTCGATGCTGGCGGTCGTTTGGAAAACTGTGGTGTGCTGACGGAAAATGCGTGCATATCTTGCAACGCAACAGAGACAAGAAATTGAATATGCATATTGCATACTTGTTTCATTGCATGTTTATGGAGAATGAGACAGCAGTCTGCAAGGTCGTGGTATTTGCAAATAAGAGTGAATTGCAAGTTATAACCCCAGTCAGTCAATGGCTTCAGAACATTTGATAGATTCGCAGGCAGGTATAATCATGGATTCGTTCAAAGATTTGCCACTACCGAGAGTAATTCATCCATAATAATCAAAAGCATCAAATTCACAATCCCCGCCGATACTGTTGGGAAATTGGTTGCTGCTTGGTATTCTGCGTGGGGAGTGATGGTGGTGGTCGAGGAAAGAATTATCCGCTGTTGTGTTCTGTATAATGTGGACTGCATACACCTTACGCGTTGGGCATAGAGACGAGGCAGGAAGAAACAACATTTGAGGGTTTGTTTTATTAGTTTCTTTAATAAAAAAAAAAAAAGTCTGGGCATTTTTGGGAACATTGTAATAAATCGAAGTAAGAGTTAGCAAATCTTGAAAGCTGAAACTAAAAAAACAAAAGAGCCATAAATACTCGAAACTACGAAGGCATAGCAAGAATTTGCCTCGAATGTCAATGTGGAAAATGTAACTATTTCGCGGCGATTTGACTGGGGAAAAAATCGAATATTTTTGCCCGATTATTTTCGTTTTCCTTTGTACAAGACGGTGCGTTTCTAGGTTGGAAAATATCAAATTCATGCACAAGTATGCTTGCTATGTTCATCGGGCGTTACGACATATGCAAATCTGCTCCATACGAATTCTCGGAAAAGAGATTGATTTGCCAAGTCTGTCGATTAATCGTGCATGTGCCTCACCTCAGAAGATTGCTTTTCTGAAAATGGCTACGATGAATACATTTTCCTTGTAAGCGATGGTTTGCACTGCTCGTATATACATGATTCACCACCAACCCCATTTTACTTGCTTTCGTGTTGATTTTAATTACATAGGTCAATATACATTATAGGCAGCGTTAAAGGGTTCGGTGATCAGTCTTGGATCATGCTAAAAAACTTCGATCGCTGACTCTCGAAAATACATTGAAAAATGCTTTGCTGACATCTAAGGATGGCTGGGCCTTGTACGAAATGTGCCTCAGAGAGTTTCTTCATAAAGGCATATTTTCATGCCATGATGCTGATGTATATGCATCTCGCAGAAAGAAGGAAGTATTTTTTTGCCTCGTTTCCCGATGCGGAAGAAGAAGATTCCTTCACGGACTTCCTCGCTCTCGGGGATCTGTGTTTTTTATGAAGATATGATTACGGCTTTCCGTACACTCTAATTTGAAGAGCCTGCGAGGATAAATCATCCCCAATACAAGAGAAAAACACCCAGCTCTCGGCTAAGAAGAGAAATACACCCCCAAAAGGGAAGTCAACTGGTGCATATTCTGAGGAAGACATTACCCTTCAACCTCAACTGTCGCAGCAGTTGAAGCAGGTGTTGGAACCAATAAAGTCGGAAAATAATGGCATACTCAGCAGTTAATATACGGAGGGGTGTGAGACTTGGGAAAGTATGAAACTCTCAATACTCTGTGTTTTAACTAGAAATATCGCCGGTTTGTTCATAGATTTTTAGTTGCTGTAATATGAAATGTATCTTGAAAATAAAAAAAAAAAAAAATTCTTACACCACAGCGAGATGCATATGTTGCGAATTTATTCTCGTATGACACAAAGCATTCTCTTGCAACCGCTTGCAACGGAATGTATCCCAAAAACAAAATTCCTCAGCTCGCCGAATTATGCATGATTTTACAAAACATGCATAAATTGACCACGCTAATTATACACAGGGCAGTCCATCTCGTACTTTGGCACATTTTACTTGATATTCTGATCAGTCTTGGAAATTTATTGAAAAATTCTCGATGTGAATTCGGCTTGAACATGGATTGGCCCTTTTCGTGGATATGATTAATAAAACTTCTGGCCTTGAAGACATACTACCTCTAATTAGCCATATCGCTTGGCATACATTCTACGCTGTTTTCACCCACGGTGAAAAATACTCGACTTTTTTCTATCAGTTTGCTCTCGTCGCGCGTGCTACTTGCAAAATCCAAAACCAGCCAACATTGCGTTGCCGTGGGCGTTAAGAGTTAGCGATCCTTAACTAAGTTTATTCAAAAATGATTTATTACTTAAACTTGAGACTAATTATTGATTTAGTCTAACATTACTTCCCAACAGCCCATTAAGGGTTTAATCGTGAATATTTTGGAGCCAACTACTAGGGTCATGGTGTCCGGCCAGCTGATATGTCTTGAGGGTTCCCATATAGTGGATAAAGCTTGTTATTCAAACACAAACATAGATACTGACATCTAAAAAAAGGATAGAAATGAGCAATCATGGTAGGCCCACGTGTAATTAGCAACAAAATTGTCACTTGTGTTTCCGGCATGCATGGTATGAGTATCAGAGCCCATGATGTCAATCGGCTCGGAATTATTGCATATAGTTCTTATGGGGTAAATGTTCGATTTCGGTCTTTTTTGATTTTCCTTGGAGACTCTTTGGGTACATGAAAGACCGAAATTGCTAAATTGCGTGGCCCTGTTCAATTTGTTGGCGTGTTTGTGAGTAGTTCCACAGAAACTATGTGGGGAATTCAAGACAATAATGCCCCCAGAACCAGCAAAAACATTTTGCAAGATACTGATATGGGATTTTCCGTCCAAAAAATTTCCGAAACGGCTTGTTTGCTGTTTGTCGAACTTGTAAACACCTGCTACTTGAATCCATAAATGCATGCATATATCCGGACGCATAACCTACTACGACGTCCACACCAACTAACAAAGGAATGTGAATAATGTATGCAGGATTGCTATTCTGGTTGCAAGGACAGTTGTCCCGAATGCGCATGTCCCTGTACTCAAGGAAGTGAGCAACCAGTTCACTGAAATCCCACGCAAAAAAAAAATATTTGGTCGCATGGCAAATGTGATGTCTGAAAACAAGTTCTCCCGAGAATGCTTGAAAAGACTTTGTATTTTTGCCGACAGCAACTTAGATTTTTATCAAGAATGTTCACCACCACCACTACAGCTTGACACCTTTGCCACCTATTTTTGAATTATTTAATATAGGTCTTAAAAGAATAACCCGTGTTCTGAAAACCAATAATAAGCCGAAATATTTTATATATATACATAATGTTCTCAAATTTTAATATTACTGCCCAAAATACTTTCACCTTTAATTTAAAAAAAAAACCAGGATCATATACGTTTGACGTTTTTTCTTTTGCAACAAATTAAACGCGTGAGAAGTGGTGTAGGCACGACGAGATGCCAGTCGAGTGAAGAATCCTTTCTACCGATGAGTGGAGGATTTTTAGGGTTTTTCCTTCTTTATCGGAAATATTGTTAATTACATAGTGGACGTAAGGTGTCGAGTGCTAACCTGAACCACGATAAATCTTTACCTGTGTAAGCTTAACAGTACGCATCATCCTAGTGTTGCATTGAGAATCCAACAGATGACCCTTGATTTTCTCATTCTTTTCCGTAAACCACCCACGAAAAAGCAAGCCGCAGCAAGTCTTTGACCTTGAATATATAGGAGAGAAAGTTTAGGAAAGTTTACTTCCGGGATGAAAGAATGCAATATTAGACATAATTTTCAAGCTTCAGGATTAAATTTTCATGCTGATTTAGGCTTGAGGAACTTCAACACTCGCTAATGTTGTAGAGATCACTAACTTAGTTCTGGAGCCTACGGAAAACCACCGTGAGACCCTCAGAAATGCTGGATTCTGAGAACTGGAAAAAAAAAAGAAGAAAAAATCATACACATTTGTTAACTCGATCTTATGTATAAAAGAGACGGTTTGTGACTGTTAGTAACTCAGGAATGGTTAAACTTCGTAGATGATGCTGTTCGCGTCCACTAGGAGTTCTCAAATACATACTGGATACCGAGGTAGCAGGACCGCAAACTTACACAATCTTTTCAGATTCTCGTGCTTTCTGATCCATACTTCCATGTCACCTTAAGCTTTTTTTTGAAAAAATTATGTCAAAAAAGGTCTGTTGAAAGAAGGGAGTTGAAGTTTATTTGCACGTTTCTACTTCACAAGAAAATGGTGATTTTGGCCATTTCGCCACCAAACAGAAAGCAACACAGACATACAAAAGGCATAAGTTGAATTCATATATCATAGCTTTTCGAGCTTCTTTTGGGGCTTTTACGGGCAGAAATCTCTAGCCTCAATAACGAACTTGGGCCCACTTCAGTCGCACCCAAGAGTGGCATTTTTTGCTAATATTCTGTCCAGATACATTCTGGTGATAAGCAAATCCATATTTTGACCACACCATGTTTAGGACACACACTTTTAGTGACCATACATATATTCAAACACTCAAACAAAACATGATAAGAAGGATTTATCTTCACCTCCTGAAATTGTTTAAATTTACTTCAGCTCCACAAGCTATACATATATATCATATCCGTTGCAAGACTTGTTCGGTTTTACAAGTATGGTTTTTTCGGTTTTATTTGGTTTTTTTGTCTTGTATATTCTGTAGTACTTTGTATAGTTCCTTAACTAAAGATGGATAATAAATATAAATCCACATTTTTTTCTGGATGTTTCCTTTTTAGATAAATACGCCTTTAATATTCAAAATTTTAAATTCCGAAATTTGAGTGAGTGGCAATCTCGATTAGCTTAATATTAATTTAAAACGTAGGTGTAAGAAAAACTAAAGAGTTTCTGTTAAGACAGGATCCTATATCGGGGGATCCTCTACAATACCATAGTTATGAGGTGGTTCGGACCCACCAGACGGAGGCTGGTTGGGACCTACATCCACCTATGTATATTGTATGCTAGTCCTAAGTTAAGCTTAGCCCTTTACTGCTCTCGTCCGATGGACGCTCGCAGATACACGGCTCGACGCCAGTGGTCGCTACACGACCACTGATCACGTGAGGAGTAGGACCACTTACTGTAGTCCTATTGGCTTCCTCACATCATAACAGGATGTTTAACTTAACAGCCCCACATGTTTTCGCATTCTTTAAATT
>JAJMIV010000262.1:0-17131 GCA_030563445.1 Metschnikowia gruessii
ATGGCGAAACTAATCTCATCAACGTTGTAAACATCGTGCTTGTCAATATCGAATTTCATCATGGTGTTTTCTACACGATCAAACCAATCATTGAATCTCTCTGGCGTCTCTCGGTAAGCCTTGATATATTCACGGGGTCTAGCAATCTTGCTTGTAAGTACAGGAGTCCGATTTAAGAATCTTGATAGCCAATTGTTCCCGATTGTGAGGGGAGGCATGGTTCCACGGGCGGCGAGTATTGCATTAGCCATTTTTCGAACTTCCGGGTGTTGCGGAGGTACACCGATACAACTACGGTAGAGTATCCATTTTTTCAACGAATCCTCTTCGATTGGTGTCATCAACTGTTTGTCTTGATTGGCTTGCAGTTGGCTTTTGCGTCCGTTCATCCGTGCCTGTAACGTACTGCGGGCCACCTGAAAACGCCTTGCTAGATCACGAACAGATAAGGAAGGGTCCAGTTTTTTTTCTTCTATTGCTAAAAGAATAGCATCCTCTTGTTCAGCTAAATTCTCTTGGATTAATTCCTCCATTGGTATCGTATAATTCGCCTTTCAAGTTTGTTATTGAAAAAAAAAACGCTTCGCGTCTAGGTGGCCCGGCATCTGAGTGGCTCGGAATCTTATACAGTATAGGACCCAATAATGGCTACACTGAAAAATTGGCAATGAATTCAAGAGCACATAAGTGAAGAACTCAATAAATTAATAGTTAATAAATCACTCAACATCACTGTCTAGAACAATTATAATAAGAATTCCAAACCACCACACACTATGAGGCCCACTGTGAGACACCTATTTCCAAGTACATTCAGTATCTTACACAAACAGTAATTTGAAATGAAAGTATCATAAGAATTTCCCAAGAAGCAACCGTTTTTTTTTTTTTGAAAGAAACACCTTTAAATATACTTTCAGCCAAACACTAGCTTTACACGATTGCATTCAAAATTCACCTCCAATGAGGATATTCTCAGTCAACTTCATCTTTCATATTAATATGTAACCATCTAGTTACTTAGCAGCAACTTCCCATATCTTCGCTGACTCTTGTATTGTTTCCCATTTCTAGAAAAAAAAAAAAGAAAACTATTCTTTTTGTGGTTTGTCAATGCGATCCTGATGGAACACAAACCCATAAACAGTAAGCACTATGCACATATCCACATACACTCCAATGGCAAATGAAGGAGCCGTAGAATCCTTTTTCTAAGTAAACCGACCCTGAAATATCTTTTTATGGCACCCTTTTCCTGACAAAATTGAAGGTTCCAAAAAGCCTACATCTGCCATAACTCTTCCATCACAAAAGGACATTCAAAAATCGCCCATCCGGTTCTTTCTACTTTTTAACGGTGAAGTAACACAAAACGACTAGAAGTATTCATGAAAAGATAACAAAAATACCCATTAAAACCACCAGTTAGCAAACTTTCGCCACATAATATGGGCACTTTTGCGGCCTAGGAACTTGCCCAAAAGAGGGAAGATCACAAAATGAACAAGTCCCGTGACTTGCTTGATACTCTCCTCCCAATGTTCCTGCGCCGTGAGGTCATATTCCGACTCTGTTTCTGAGTAATAGTCTGAATCTTCCTCTGCTGGAATTTCGTTAAGGTGGCTAACCTCGTATATTAGATCAGAGGACATTGTGGGCGGGGTTTAACAAAAAAAGTGGAAGTTGTTGATGATTTGAAGGGAAAGAGGGGGTGGTGTGTTCTTTTTTCTGGTTTTTCTGATGAAGTTTGGTGGGGTTTGTGGATTTGGGCTTGGTTTATGTTTCCGTATAGAGCAAGGTGGGGCGAACTTATGAGTGCACTTGTGTAAGAGGGGTCACGTGATGTGGACATGGATTAAACCGGGCGGGTTCTTCCATATTACTATCCTGTGTAGATCTGGCAATTCACAGTGAAATAACATTTACTTTGTACTTCTCGTTTTTCTGTAAAACTGTGTTTTTAGGGAAATCGGTTAAATTTAATTCAATCGCTGAATCACTATGGCGTCTCAGTGGCGGGCAGCCTCGCGATCGCTACGTACGTATTGAACCCCCCCATCAGTGTTAGTTAAGTGAAATTAATTATATTATATGATCTTTTGACTATCGATAATATTTTTGGGCGGTATCAATATTTTATTGGAAATAATATAAAAACTAGTTAAGACCATCAAAATATTTCTGAACTGGAAGCATGGAGTTTCTGGGCAACTCGTTCCCCCAAATTATTAACGGGGAGCAGTGTTGCACACTCACGTAATTTTTCTTAAATCGTAATGATAATTACGAGCTTACGATTCCAGTTTACAATTACGCCTTACCATATCGTAATACGAATTCGTAATAACTAGTCCACAAGAGTTGGTTATGTAATGATTTTGTTCGGCACATTCTAATTGAACTACATATGTATATTATATCTTACATGTTTTTTTTTCTTGAATAAATTCAAATGGGTGCTTACAAAATGAAAAGGAGTTGGTATTCAGCGAGCTATTTTCTGATCAGTGCGAATATTTGAAAAGGACGAAACAATATTGCACTATACTGGTGCTAGAGAAGGTAAGCTTAGTTCCGTGTAGCAAACGAATACACACCCTTAGCATGCTTATGTTATATTCCCAGCGATTACTTAACAAAAAACACTAATCTAAATAAATATCAAATACAAGACCATTTGACTCTTAATCTATTAAACTATCAGGTTTCTTTTTGATTATGTTTAACTGGTTTTATTTCTCTCATGTGGAAGGAAGAGCGGGATGTTTTTGCAACACCGTCCATTCCTCCACCATACTTAACATTACCATCGACACAAAAACATACCAAAAAAAAGCATATATACATAATTAAATCAACAAAAAGAATAACACTTCACTAAATCAAATCAATTTTTCTAAAATATAAACCAATAGCATTCACATTGTTTCCCTTTATCATTTCTTACACTCTGCGAGGCTAAGATTGGCCCCGCGCTTGGCCCTGGCCCTGGCACTGGCCCAGCCTAGCCATATCGCACCGGGCATCGCAGGAATTTTCATGGGCCATGCTCACCAGATTAGCATCCCAAGTGACTAAAACCACCCGAAATATCGCCCGGATGTCTGTTAATCTCGACGATTTCACCGTGGTGAAAGAAGGAAAGGCCACGATTTTGGCCCCCAAGGAGGATAAAGTATTTTACAACCACATTCAACAATTCAAACGTGACTTATCGGTGATGGTCATAAAGGCATGGCTGAATAAATATAAGGAATCTCGAGAGGGCGAAAAAGAGCTCCGTGCTAAGAGGCGGAGGTTGAACAGGGAGGATAAGGTCAATGGAATTTCCGCCACTTCTGTCACTAATACTGCCTCTACTGTTACTAATACTGCCACTACTGTTACTAATACTGCCACTACTGTTACTAATACTGCCACTACTGTTACTAATACTGCTACTAATACTACTAGTGGAGAATCTGCAACTGATGTGAAAAACACAAACGTGACCAACGAAAATGATTTACACAAACCCGATAATGGCGTGGGTGAAAATCTGACTGAAACCGTCACCACCTCCCTGGTTAAATCAACTTCAGTGCCGTTAATTCGCATCCTTGAAGGCCTTTCAGCCACTGGTCTACGTGCAGTCAGATACGGCCACGAAATCCCCAATGTGGCCCGTGTGGTGGCCAACGACTTGTTGCCGGAGGCCGTGAAGTCCATCAACAGAAGTGCGGAATTTAACGGACTCCAGGAAAAAGTGGTGGGCCATCAGGGCGACGCCATTAAGTACATGGGATCTTTGCCAGAAGGCGAAAAGTTTCATGTTGTAGATTTGGATCCTTACGGCACAGCCGCCCCGTTTATCGATAGTGCCGTCCAGCTGGTTCGTGACAACGGGATTCTTCTTGTCACGTGCACAGATGCCGGCGTATTGGCAGGAAACGGGTACCCCGAAAAGTGTTTTGCACTCTATGGAGGCAACAATCTCGGCAATACGCCCATGGGCCTGGAGCTGAACCACGAGGCCGGGATCCGGCTCATTTTGGGCACAATTGCCGCCGCAGCCGCCAGGTACAAAAAGAGCATCGAGCCCGTGTTGAGCTTGAGCATTGACTACTATTTCCGTGTGTTTGTGCGCGTCACCACTAGTCCGCTCCAGGTGAAGCAATTGGCCTCGCAAACCATGCTTGCGTACCACTGTGTGGGGTGTGGCGACATCATTGAACAGCGGCTAGGACGCGTGGCTGATAAAAAGTTCCAAACGCCACGTATTGCTCGGATCCCGGGCGAAAACTGTACCTATTGCGAGAGACCGTACCATGTTGCCGGGCCCATGTGGGGAGGCCAACTCCACGACGCCGAATTCATCGACGAAGTGCTCGCCATCAATGCCGACTCGTCCCTGGAAGTCTACGGGACACGCGAGAGAATCAAAGGTATGCTTACGTTGGCCAAGAGCGAGTTGGCGCTACCCTTCTACTTCAACTTGAACCAACTTTCCAGCTTCATGCGGTCGCCGCCAATTTCCATCGACGAGTTTGCACGGGCAGTCGGAAACTTGGGCCACAACGTTTCCTTGACCCACGCCAAGAAAAACTGTGTAAAGACGGATGCTCCTTGGGAACAAGTATTACAGATTGCCATTGCTTGGTTACGCCGAAGCAACGGGCGCCTTTTGAAGGAGCACAAGGCCAAACTTGAGGTGGAGACCAAGGAAGAGAAGAAACAGAAACTACAGGAGAAAATCGCCCGTCTTGAGGCCGATTTGGGCAGTAACCCCAACTTGACCAGTGGAATGGTGGGATACAAGATTTTGGAGAGTGTCAAGGCCAACGACGAGATTGATTTTGACACCTCCAACGAGCAGAGCGATAAGATCGGGCAATTAAGAAAGTTGAAGATGGTGCGTTATCAGGAGAACCCCACCAAGGACTGGGGGCCCAAGTCACGTCCCTCGAAGAAGTAGAAACCATGGAAATGAAGAAAGTAGAAACCAAGGAATCAAAAAAGGAGAAATTAGGGAGAGAAAACTAGGAAATAGGCCAATGGATTAAGGTTCTTGATGTGTGGCTTGATGTATGGCCCATGGCAATGCCAGTGGTCGTTTTCCATATCAATTAGACAAAGGCAGTCCTAAAAAGGTCCATAACATCCATAACCATAACATCCCAAACCCACACCATAAATTACACTGACAGCTCGAAAAGATATAAATTATTCTATTAACGCGAAAAGCTTACAACAACATGGCGACACCAGCAGCGGCGGCAACACCGAAAACACCAGCACCAACCAATTGGGAGGCACCAGCAGCAGCGGTGGAAGAGGTACCGTTCTTGGTGGCATTGTGAGTACCGTTCTTGGTACCGTTGGTGGCGTTAGCGGCGGAAACAGCAGAGACGGCGGTCAAAGCGAGGACAACGGACTTGAATTGCATTGTAACGAGTGGGATATAGATGGGAAGAAAAAAAAGCCTCACCGAAGTATTGGCGGATATCGCGCGTTTATATATCGACGGTTTGGCCTTTTTTTTTTTGGATGTTTTTTTTTTCTTTTTTTCTTTTTTTCTGTCTGCGTACCCGCTGCAGGTTCCACGTTGCACGCCTCGCCCACCACTGGGGGCGCCGCGGCGATGTACGAAACGGGCAAACGAAAGAGTAAAAAAAGAAAAGCGAAGGGCGACACACTCTGGCAGAACACACGGGATTTGCAGCCCCGTGTGCTTAATTATTATTAGTATTATGATTAGGAGTATCATGATTATGATTATGATTATTATAATTATAATTATTCGGAGTATCATGACTATTATGATTAGTATGATTATTTACTTGTGATACTGACTTCTTTTGGCTTTATCATACACAAGATTACTGTACAACTTTCTTCCATAGTTCAATCGGAACCCTTGGCTTTCTGGTTGCGTCTTCCTGTTTTCTATCTGCTTTCTTTCTTCTTTCCCCCTTCTTTGGCGCTGAAGAAAGGAGTCTATTCTTAGTTGCTTCAGACTGGTCACCTAGGAGATTCCAGTATGTGTGAATCATGTCTAATAGTATATTGCTTTCCGTGATTATTTCCGCTTCTTTGTTTTCAGTCATGGCTTTAGTGAAGGGAGATATTTTGTTTGGCATTGTTTGGTATGTTTTTGGTTATCCTGTCCTGGTTACATTCTCTTATTCTACTAATAGCCCCAGTTAATACAAGCCATTGTCTCTACTATCGATTCTCTTTATCACAATAATTCCCCGTTTATTATACCTGTTTTCATTCCCCTGTTATTCCTTCAAAGTGTGACGTATTAAAAACTGCAGGAAACATGTTTAACCCCTGGCCTTCTGTAATTCCTGGTTCTCCATAGGAAAAATGTAGGAACTACAGATAACCCCCGCAATAGCCCCACCAATCCTTCACAGTAACCAAGAGTAATAAAAACTGAAACACTATCACGCTTTTTCTGTATGGCGTTTAGTTTCCCTTCTTTTTCTTCTTTCTTCTTTCTTCTTTCTTCTTTCTTCTTACTTCTTTCTTCTTTCTTCCTGATTACTCTTTTCTACGACTGTGGCTAGTAGAAGATACAGAAATGATCAGCTTATGGTTGTTGTTACTGACATGTTATTACAAAATCTGAGTAATTCTAGTCGCTCACTGAGTACCAGCAACCTTTTGCCATGACCATTACACTATTCTTTCACATCACTACGTTGTTTCCAGTATTTCGAAGATATTTACATATTTTCCGTTTTTGCCATGCTCCTGTGACCCATGGTCTGTGTATTATCTTTCTGTTTTTTTTTTTCCATTTGCTGGTAAAACTTACCCCCCAAATACCCCTGGCTTAATGCGACTTAATACAGTTGCCTTGGGGACTTTCCGGAATTGTTGGCTGGCGCTTTTATTTTTCTCATTTTTTCATTTTTTTTGATACGCGTTTGTTGTTCACACGCTATTGTAATGAATTCAATGTGGAGTCACACCAGCTTGAAAAAGCTTAAAATTGGTTAGCCCTTTTCTGTGGATTCCATGATCAGCTTCGTCCACTGGCGCCCTCCCGTAGTTAATTCCGATCGCCAGGTACGCGCTATTTTAAGACTGCCCGCCAAGCATAACCTCATGTATCGCCACCACAAATCCAATATGGCACCATGCACTACGGGGAAGTGTGATAAATTGTATGCACGACTGTCCATGACACACATATTTTCGTATCTGGTCGGGTCCAAGAATTGTTTCCACACAAGGTTTCCATGAAGTGTACCCCAGAGCCTGATCAGCTTTAGGCTCCATTTGCAGAAGCCCCCTCCCCGCAAAAAATCCACGCAATTAATTTACGCAATCATCTGTTTTCGTAAATACTGGTTCCCCAGACTCGCCTTGCGGCAGGTCGTGCACCCGTGCCTCCTTCGTCCTTATCACACCATACCGTAACAAATTGCGCGCGAGGGTAATCGCGGCCCTCACAACCAAACGCTGTGGTGCGATTCGTCGGTCGGGGACCGGGCTATGCTGTTGTATCAAGCATTATCACAAACCCATTATCACAAACCCATTATCACAAACCCATTATCACAAACCCATTATCAAAAACCCATTATCCCGTGGAGTCTAAAAGGTAGTGTGTTGCTTTCTTGTCTTGCTCTTGAGCAGCCTCGCCAATGGCTCTGTGTCGATTCGCCCGTGTCACGTGATATGCTAATACCTTGGCAAGCTCGTGTCGCAGCATGCCCATGCTAACGCCGTGTTTGAGACAATAGCTTTGCTGCAGACAAGCCCGAAGCGGGCCGAAGCTACCGTCTAATGTAGCGAAGAGGTGTTCGCTCATTTACACATTTTTCTTCCCTTTTTTCCTCTTGACGGATTCTCCACACATTGTAGTACTGGATTATCCTAGGTATTGCATATACTTCAATCGACAGACAGATAATTGAAAACCGGACAACAAATTGTTCCGCGAATATCCCGGCCCGACAAAATCGCGCACGCCAAGAATTAATAGCTGTGGGTTTTTCACAGTGCAAGATAATCAAAGATAATCCAAGATAACGTGTCGAAAATCTTTCCGTCCTAAACCCAACCGTACATCCAAGATAAGATAACAAGTGTATATGCAAGAATTGCCACGTGGTACTTCTCTTTCGCCGCTTCTTCTAGCTGCAATCGGCTGGCAGTTAGTAATCGGCTAGTAATTTACGACGAGGTCTTGGCCTCGCCTGTAGTGGCATAATTGTCCAATTGGCTTAGCCTTTGTGAAATCCACCACTTCGGAGATTGTCGCAATGGCAACGATGGCGGGCCAAAACTCAATCAACCAATCAACCAATCAACCAATCAACCAATCAACCAATAAGTCTATTTAAATTAGGTCACGCTTGTCAACGCTCACACGTTAGAGACTGGGTTTTCCATGATCAATGTATTTGAGGGTTTTCCCAGTTTCGGACTGTTTTAACAATGAGTCTCCCAAGTTGTGGCCGAGATTGGCCTACGCGCACTTGGCCGTTCCAGGAAAGTAGATATTTCGAGCTCAACTAGAAATCTTTCAAGATCTCTTAGTTGGGTCCAGTAATGGCACATTCCATTATATCGTTCATCTTCGGTGAGACTTCAAGGTGGCTCCGTGTTGAACCGTACTCCAGGCATATATTCCATACTTTTTTGGGCCTCGGTACCAATTATTGTCCCTCGATGTCACAGTTCATTCTGGATCACCATGGGAATGCTTTGGTATTTTTTAATCTTCCTGAAATTCGCCTCCAAAAAAAAATTTCACAAAATTAACTGCGACCAGTTCTATCTCTGGTTGCCACTGAGTGTGCTTCATGGCACATGCCAGTAGGGCCACCGCACTTATTAGGGCCTAGGACTGAACCCAAGACAATAACATCACCAAGTGTGTCACCTTCATAATCCCTTGTGTTTCGCCAAAATTGACTTAAAATGCATTCCTGCATTTCTCTGCATTCAAACCACAAAAGTGTTACACCAACCAGAAACCGTTCTGGGGCCACTTTTCCCATTATTCCTCTTTGGGCAGAAGATCGATAAACGCGGCCCTGCAAGAACGCGCGGCCCTAAACTTTCCTGGGCCAAACTTTCCTGGACCAAAATAGAAGAAACCTCACTGAAGCCCAAAACTTCATTCATATTCCCAGTCCAAAATGGGCCAAAAACTATTGATTCACATAATGCGACTCGATCCAGCCAAACGACTGTTTCCAAAAAACTGCCATTTCCCAATAAATCATGGATCATACACAGTGGCGTGCACAGAGGGCCATCTGCCCTATGCCCTAGGCCCGATGCTCATGCCATGCCCAAACGCGTCACATCTTTGGCCCAGCCATGAACTGTGCAGTGAAAAGAAAACACTAAAGAAAACACCAACATCGGTATCATTAAAAACACACCAAATACCACAACCAACCATATGAATAGACTCACGCTTAAGGACCTTCAGAGATTGGCCCTACATTGCGGATACAGAACAGATGTCCATAAACCTGCACGGCTCAAGGCCATAGCCGAATCCGGCCAGTTTTTCGATGGCATCTTGGACCTCCGGGCCCCAAAAAAGCCTTTCAATGTTCTCTCTATAGATGTGGGGATCAAGAACTTTTCGTATAGCAAGGTCTCGTACACCGGCTCCAAGGCCGATATCAAAGAATGGACGGTGATGAACCTTCACGATGCATATGGAACTCCCGACTATGCAAACGAAGACACTTTGGTAGATTCAAAAGCGTATATGGCCAAATTGACTCTTGGCGTGGTAGACAACATTTTGGCCTCCAAGCGGTGGGTCCCAAACATCATCACCATAGAAAACCAGCGCACCAGGTCCTCGTCCAATAAAGCCACCATACCCAATGTTCTTCTCAATTATACTCTAGAACATATGCTTTATGCTGCGTTTGCTGCGCGTCAGACGGAGCTGGCCAAAATCAATAAAACCTTGGTTGTGCCCATGAGCTCCAACAAAATGGTCAACTATTGGATATCTCGCTTCACGTCCAAAGTGCACCCGTTTTCGCCGTCCAAGTCCAAAACTTGCCGCAGAACCATGCTATTTTCGTGGCTCAAAACACCACAAATCTCTCCTTTGGACTTGACGGACTTTACCAAAAAGTTGCCGTCCAACTTCGCCACCATGGGCCCTAATCTCCTGAACAATGCCTTGAAGCTGGTTTTGGGAATCACCCAGGCGAAGACCAAAGTCGACGATTTGGTCGATAGCTTGCTCTATAGCATCACCATCGCTAGACAACTCTCTCATCATCACGAAGTGAAGAAGTTCATTGAAGCAGACGACAAAGATGGTATATTGGACTTGCTAGAACAATGGGACAAGGAACATGTTCTGTTCATGGACGTTTTGTTGCAGAGCCGACAAGATATTTGCCTAGCCAAAGAATACGAGAGGTTCGGATAGAGCGTTCACACTTGATGATCCCAATTAATAGCCGCTGTATATACTGGAATCCCTCTATAAAATATTCTTGGCTTCTTGGTTTGCTGGGCTCATTGTTCTCTGGATGTCTTCGCTGTTGCGATCACCCAGTAGATCAAAAAACAGGCCCTTGCTCTTGGACTTAAGCTCATCTTGTTTTTTCTCGAGGTCGATCATTCCCACGGGCTTCTGCTCCCCAAACTCGCCCCTCAACTCCTTTCGAGACGTGACCTTTTCCTTGACTTGGCTCTCCTGATCTTCGTCAGCAGGACCAAAGATCCCTTGGTCCTCTGTTCGAGAATCGTCCTGATCGTCATCATCGTCATCGTCATCATCGTCATCGTCATCGTCGTCATCATCATCCTCATCCTCATCCTCATCATCATCATCTCTCTCATCTAGCAGCATCTGGAGCCCTTCGGCGGATTGTCTCTCGGCGAAGATTATCTTGATCTTCTTTCTCATGGTCTCGACAATGTCCAGCCATTCTCTCATACCGCCCATTCCAATATCACCACAGACCAAAACCTTTTCAACGGGTTTCAACACTTCCATGCCAAAGCCTTCCTCGTTCAGCGCGAGGATTTTGAGCTGTTTTCCTGTCAAGGGATGCGTGTACATAAATGTGTTCATTGCAGGCGCAACGATGATCGGCTTTTTCGATGCAATTTGCCCTCCTGTTCCCAGAAGTGTGCCCCATGAGCGAATGATGGACGTGAGCAAGTTGTCTGAGATTCCGTGAGAGATTTTGGCCAAGGTGTTGGCACTCAAGGGGGCAAGAAGCATGATATCGGCCCACTTGCGCAATTCATTGTGCAAAATCATCTTTTCATGGGGATTCTTTTGTTTTTTGGTTTCGCATGTTGATAGCGTGGTGGTGGAATTCAAATTCCATTCAGAGAAGTTCGCCCACTCGTCTTCGTCTCTCCAGATCTTCACATCTTTTCGTATTTTCAATCCCTTCAAAAAGTGGCCGGCGCATTTGGTCACAACTAACTGAACGGAAATCTTGCTTGTGCCAAAGATTTGAAAGAGACGGTCAATGATCAAGGGAACCTTGATTGTCGCAACACTGCCGGTACAAGCCAATAAGATATGGACCTTTTTGTCGTCCTCTTTCAATAAAAATTGTTGGAAGGGCACAGGAGGGCCAACGGGAGAGGCCACGAGGGTTTTGTTGGACTTTTTCGAGAGCGAGTTCTTTCTCAGAATGGGGATTGGTTGTGATCCAACATCGGACCCTTGTCTAGAACTACGGCCAGACAATGTGGGTGGCAAATCGGGAGAAAACGTAGCATGCCCATTGTTTGTCAACGGAGACGTTTTAGCATGAGACGAAAGAGTAGCTTTCGTTGCTGGTGGGGGTGGTGAAGGCGAAAACCGCGATTCCAAGCTAAATGTCTGGTTTATGAGAGGCTTGTCTGCTTGTAGTGGGCTTTCAACACGTGAAGAAGTGTACGGGGAGTTTGGAGCAATGTCAGAACGATTGATGGGTTGGAAAGCAAGCGTTGAACTGGTTCTGCTGGGCACATGGTGGCCTTCTCCGTTCAAAGAAGGTTTTCTCAGGCCTCCCATTTGAAACGAGTTCTGACGACTGGTTGTGGCCAGGTTAACATTCAGAGGCTGTGCAGATATAGTGAAACGACGGCTTTTCTCTGACGCATCAGGATCGCAGAAAGACACAGACTGGCCTCTAGCTCTGTTGTCGCTGAGGAGCACTGCGTTTGTGGGACGCACAGGGGTGGGAAGAAGGCACGAAGGGGCAGCATTGTTATTGTTAGCAGGCTCCCTTTGCTGGTTCAGAGCCAGTTTTTGACTCACTGAAGCCGTCAGATGTGGGGATACAAGCAGTTGCGGGACGTTGCCAAAATTGCTCGTTTGAGGCAGAATATTCTCGAAATAGAGCGGCAGCTCACGGCCACTCGTTTGTTTCGTGTTGATAAAGTTCTTATGCTGCGGATCGAGTATATGAGAGGGGGCAGCAGCCATGTTAAAGGCCAGGTAAGGGTTTGCAGAGGAGCCGGGATTTCCATTTCCTTCCACCTGAGTTTCACTCGGTGATTCGGCACTCTCGAATTTCTCGAGTTTCTCGAATTTCTCGTTTTGAGCTGATTGCATGTCTGTAGAAGCAGGAGACATTATAGTTATGTGATGGCGAGATGATATTTCGTGATGTGGTCAGAAAAAATTCGCCCACTTGTTTATATTTGCGGTAATCGTGCTGGTAGTGGTGGTAATTTGCCAGACCAAGCCAGTGTATGGATAATTTGATGTGACTTTGATGTGAACCTTACTCTTGGTTCCCGTTTCGGATTATTAATGTGTTCTTTGTTCAAGAAGCACCGCCATGTACGCGTTTCTGGAGAAATCAAAAATCAGAATCTGGGGAGATCAAAAGCAGTGTGAGCGTGGTTGTGTTTTCACTACAAGTGTGGGATGAATCGGGTGGGCAAGCGCGGCCTTAAAACTGAAAATCCATGAATTATACTAAACCAGAACCGGAAAAGAAAAAAATTTTAAACGTGCGCGGCGCGGCTGGGGTGTCCTATATCAGATGCGATTGTGCGGGGCCTCACTAGGAATTCGAGAAATACGTTGGCGGAGGCAAATCGAGTCGGGCCGGTATTTTTGTACCTAATTTTTTTTTTTTTTGTTTTTCTTTGCCTTCCCAATGCAGCAAATTCCGGAGGTTCGCACACAAAATCACAAAAACCGGGGAGGCGAAAGGGGAAAGCGCAAAGGGGCTGAGTGTAGCAGGTAGGTTACGTAACCGGGCGTGACAAACTGAAGGTACAAAAAAGAAACGGGGACTCACTCACAAATAGAAAGAAGCAAAAAATTATGTAACTATTTGGTGAGGGAGATCCTGCTACTTATATAATTAGTGCGTCAAGTGTGTTGCAAAAACACAAACACAAAAACACAAAAACGAAAAGGGGTGATCACGGAAATTCCCGGGATCTGGACATGACATGACATGACCTTCCTAGCTGATTATAAATACCAGGCATTTTCCTGGTTCTGTAAGTAGGTCAGTAGTTAAGTAGTTTTAGTAAAATGTTTCAGACAGAGGCAAATAAAAAGACGGGTAGAAAGAATATAGACTGGATTTGATTAATGTGGAATTGCTATGTTGGGCAGTAGTTTCGGCGCTGTTCCGGCGCTGTTTGCGTTTAAGCTTTGCCGTTTGGGTTTGCCGTTTAAGTATTGCCGTTTAGGTTTGCCGTTTGCCGTTTAACATTTGCCGTTTAAGTTTGATTTAATACTTTGCTATTTATTGTGCCCCGGATTTCTGGGGTCAGACTGTGGGGCCGCAACCGATTGTTTAGGATGCCCCAAATGTGCGTCAATGCAGTTGGAGGAATAACAAGGGGAGTTTGGTTCCACGTCAATTCGGGCTTTACTCGCGTTTAGACTTCCGCTTTTCGGTGGAATTTATGGGCCCAAACGGAACATATTCTTAGGCTATTGGGGTTGATTCTAAGGCCCTAGAGTGAGTTATTAGGCCACCTGGTGGATTCTTTGGCTAAGGGATGAATTATTAGGCCACCGGGTGAATTCTTGGGCCCTGGGGTGAATTCTTTGGCTAATGGACAAATTCTCAGGCTAAATCAGCCGACTGAATAAATCCGAAAGCTCAAAATTCGCACAAGCAAAACCCCGAAAGATATCAAACGATGTCTAGAAAAAAATGACATTACTGCGGCAGTGATTCGCCTGGTTCTTACTATATCTTCTCTCTAAAGTACTACTCTAGTTCTTCGAAGAATCCTCCTTCAAAGTGACAATACGGTTCAAGATCACATCCTCGCCGCTGTCCTTGTCCATGCAGAAGTAACCGATTCTCAAAGCTTGGAAACGAACGGTCTCTGGTCCCTTCTTCTCCTGAATGTTGAACTCAGAACCCTCAATGCCGATGTTCAATGGAGACTTGGCCTCGATCTCGTCAAAGCCAGCAGCCTCCACCAATGCATTGTGAATCACCTCCTCGGAGTCTTCGTTGATGTCCTTTAAGTATCCATCAGGGTGCGCAGCTGGGTTTTCGCTCTTGAACAACTGGTTGTAGATTCTCACCTCCTTGACCTTCTTGCTGTTCTTTTCGCCGACCCATTGGATGTAAGTCTTTGGCTTCTTCTTCACGTCCTTGTCGTAGTTGACAATGATCTTCTCCACCTTGCCGGTGTCATTCTTGATCACTTCCTTGACACTGACGTTGAAAGGCACCTTCATCAATCCAACAGGCTGGCCTGGCGCCAATCTGAAGTATTCCTTGTCGACCTCGTCTCTGTAATCGCTTCTGTCGATGTAGAAACGCTTGGTAAAAGGCAACTTACGAGTACCAAATTTGGCATCCGAGCCTGGCTTGTACGACATATCAACGAGCTCCTCGAAGTCCTCAGGAACGTTGTCAACCTCACACAACACTGGGTCCAACACAAGCATCAATCTTGGGGTGGTCAGGTCCAAGTACTGTCTGACGGCACTCTCGAATCTGATCACCTGGATGTTGGTGGTGGACGTCGTGACACCTAGCGTGTTGATAAAGGACAAGATTGCTCCTGGTGGAACACCACGGCGCTTGATGGACTCCAAGGTAAATAATCTGGGGTCGTCCCAGTCTCTGACGTAGCCCTCGGTGACCAACTTGGCGATCTTCCGCTTGGACATAATGGTTCCTGTGATGTTGAGTCTTCCATACTCTCTCTGGGCTGGTCTGTACACGTGCAAAGCGTCACACAACCACTCGTAACTCTCTCTCGAGAGTCTGAACTCGGTGGTACACAAGGAGTGCGAGATGTTCTCGAAAGAATCCACCAAACAGTGTGTGAAGTCGTAAGTCGGGTAGATCTTCCACTTGTCGCCGGTTCTGTGGTGGGGCGCGTTCAACACTCTGTACGCAACCAAGTCCCACATTTGAGGCGAGGGCGATTCGAGGTCCTGTTTCATTCTGAGGGTGGCCTCTCCTGGCTTGAAGTGGCCGTCTCTCATTTGTCTGAACTCCTTCAAGTTCTGCTCGATGCTGTTGTCTCTGTAAGGACTTGGGAACCGCTCTCCACCAAGGGTTCCGTCGGGCTTCATTCCTCTTTGCGCCTTGACTTCTTCGGCGGTACAGTGACACACATAGGCCTTGTTGGCCAAAATCAACTTCTCGGCCAAGTCGTACAACTGGTCGAAGTAGTCGGACGAGTAGGTGATTTTCCAAGGCTCGAAGCCCAACCACTCCACCATGCTCTTTATGCTGTTGAAGTACACCTCCTCCTCGGCCTCGGGGTTGGTGTCATCGTATCTCAAGTAACAAACACCGTCGTTGTGCTTGGCGTACCCAAAGTTGACCATGATGGCCTTCGAGTGTCCAATATGCAAGAATCCGTTAGGTTCAGGAGGGAATCTGGTGAAAACCTTACCCTTGGTGAAAGCCAAGTGCTCCTTCATCAACTCGGGGTAAGCCTGAGGGTTCTCGCCGGCCTTGTGCAAGTCTCCCAAGAATCCCTCCGTGTACATGGACCTTTCGGTGGCCACGGTTGGAGCAACCGAAGATGTGTCCTTCTTGGCCACGGTTGCCTTCTTCTTCTTCTCCTTCTTGACGACATCACGTTCATCCTTTGGACCGAAGATCTCCAAGGCGATCTCGTCGATGATTGGCTTGAACAAACCAGGTGCAGCCCACTTCAAACTATCGAGTTTCTTGGTTTCACCCAAAAGCGCAGGAACACCGGCATATCTCTTGGCCTCGACGGCCTCCTTGTGCGCCTCTACGTACTTGAGAATCTCACCCTTGACGTCCTCGCGGGTCAAGTCAATTCCTACACCTGCAGCGACATTCAAGCCTTCCTCGGTGGCCTCGGCCCCGTTCGCCTTGACGTACTTAACGGCCTCAGAGAGTTGCAAAGGCGTTTTGATTCTGCCATCTACAATTGCTCTGGTGACCAAGGGTCTCTTTGCGAGCTCCTCGTCAGTTTGCAAGGCCTTGCTGTCGACAGCCAAGCTCTGCAACAAGTTGAGCTTTTTCTCGTCTGTGGAAGATGAGTCAATCTTCTCCTCGTTGAGAATCGACACGAACGCATCGCACACTTTCTTGTTTTTGGTGATTTCCACGGCCTTTTTGTCGGCCAATCCGATGCTTTTAAAAAGCAGAACCAATTCGTCTTCGCTGGACATTTCTACGTACGATCGTGGACTGTTTTGGTGGGTGATGTTGGTGCGGAGGACATCCATTGATCTTGGTACCCTCATCCAAAGTTTTGGTATGTGCACGACCTACGGGCCCCAAAATTAGATCTATAAATTGTACCGAAAAGGTAAAGGAGCCGATCTAAAGTTGGAATTGAAGAATAATTATGGCATTTAAGCACTAGTGAGAGTGTTTCGTTGAATGTTGTTCTCGGTGTCCATTATTTCCGAATAGAGTTGGTTTGACGCTGCGACCAGAGACTGGTTCATTGAAAGCCCGTTGTTGTTCAGCAATTCCATTGTAATACTTTTGGGAGTCATCTACCTTCGAAAAGCGATCATAACATATTTTGGTAAACACCTTGAGGCCAATGAAACACTCTTCCTTTCCATCGGGCTCTACAATTGGGAGCAAACGTCTATCACTTGAGTTCATGTTCTGACCTGAATATAGATACAGAAGTTAGCATAAGCAGTGATGTTAATAATATTTTAGTTACTAATATTATGAAATATTACTAATATTAT
>JAJMIV010000263.1:0-17110 GCA_030563445.1 Metschnikowia gruessii
ATATAGATTTTTAGGGCACTAGTGGCATCCTGTAATACGATTTGTTTCTTTAAAAAAAAAAAAATAGGTCATTTTAGAATAATATTCTTAGAATCAATAGATCACTGAAAATTGATCAGAAGGGCTAGAAATAAATTTTGTTGTTGACAAGTTAAGAATTCGATGGGTCAACTCAATATGGAATAGGTGTACAACTAAACCGAGCACTCCAAAGCGGAGAGTGCCTCAATAGTCTAAAATTTGAAATTTACCCAAATCAGTTACGCTGTTTTAACCTACATTTTTTTTGTTCTATTTCTTAATAGGGCATTGGTATATACCCACTTCCATTATAATTATCCATCTATTACATGTGAATCATAACTCTGTGGTGTTTGAAACCTTTGACGTTAGCCATACTAGGTTGCGAAATGAAACAAGAACCATCGGCCCTACCCACATAGCTTGATTCACCGTATATTTTCGTCAAGAAAACGGTAAAAACTGAAGTGACCCTTTAACTATACAAACTCCAATTAGTTTAGCATGTGTATGATAACTTTATCAATTTACTGGCGATACATATTTTTTCCCATGTGATTGGTTCTGAGAATTCGAATCCGACCTCTCGCACCTACGCAGTCAACACACCGAGCCTCAGAAGAACCAGTCTGGCTCTAAAGGGCACACGTTCCCTAGATCTGGGAAAGAATTTTTCGGTAAAAATAATTCACAGATCCAACTTTGGAAAATTCACCATGTTCAACTAATTTATATCTCCCCTCTTGAAACACTAAAGAAATAAAGGCAACTCTAATATTGCTACGCACGACTAGACATATAGATTGCAGTAATAAACATCGGCTGCCTATTGTAGACCTCCCGCAGTGCCAAGCTCGGGCCTAGTTCCGGATGGCCATCGCCTTGGCCGCGCAACCCGTCAAATCAAGGTACCCCAGTGTGCAGTCCAACCGAGCCAGCCGTGGCTTATCTTCAAAATAGTTCCAATTTTTTTTGTTCTAAAGACAAATTAAATAAATTTTTATCAGTCGAAAACAGAAGTGAAACAACGTCTTTTTAGTTTCTCTGCTTCATCACCAAACTTTTCCAAAAGATGTAGTGCTTTTCCTCTTGGTTTACCCCGGTGTGCATATGGGACCCGTCAAATACCTCCAGGCTCCTACGCAACACTCAGGTATTTCGATATGTTATTACTACACCTGTTTTTACGCTAGGCTTGTATAGAATGAAGAAACTCTTTCGGCGCAGATCCAGTGTCGGTTCCGAAGGTAGAACATTCCCCGCTCGGGCCTCTGCTTCGTCTGTTTTAACCGAGCCACGAGAAGAAGACCAACAATCTCTTCTGCCACAGCCCACCATTGACGAATCTAGACTCAGCCGCATTCAATCACTTCCTGAGTCAGACACTTTTTCGTTAAACTCGGTGCCTCTATCCGAGGCAGAAACCCTCACTCAAACACGGGACCAGTGTTTGCATTTCCAGGATACTTATGAGGAAAACTTCACATCATACATTCCATTTCTTGTGCGGAGACAACGTGCTGAGATCTCCCAAACAAGAGCCGGTACTCATACTTCCAACCGCCACGATGTGTCTCCTGATACTCGTTTAGACCCAACATCATGGTCAGATGTTGACTCAGAAGATGACAACACAATGGTTTCCGAGTCTGCAACTCCTCCAATTATGCACAGGACCACCACCAGCTATAACCATAAAAGAACCATGATCGTGGCAACGGAGCTTATCAGAAACACTACATATGTGTTTCCAAACTTGCAATCTTTTGAGTTGTTCAAGCATCTTCGTTCAAACAGCAAGAAAATACGTAAAAACTCCATCGTCTTATATGATGAGAACTCAAATGTCCAGAGGGTCCTGTCTGGAACTACTAGCAACGAGGACGTGGTGTCTTCTTCTAACCCGAAACACCCTACACAATTAATGATCGCAAACTCTGCTAGAAGGAACCCCTTATTAAGTACAGGCACAAGTTCTCGAGATCGAACTAGAAATATGCCCCAAACGACGACGGTTGCTTCCAGGTCGCCGCAACCTCTACCCAATACTACCCCAAGCAGGAATGGTTCTCTGTCACATTCACACGGTTTGCACTTACGTGACAAGAATACCCCCACATTCTCAACGGAAAAGTTTCCTAACAGTATAATAGACTCTAGGTCACATATAATTCCACTAGACTACAAGGTCAAAGGGGAGGGCTTGCCCCTTTTCAAAATCGTGGTTCCTTACATGTCTACGTTTCGCCGAAAGATACCGTACATGATTTTTCGCAAATACATCGAGAAGCCCAAGCCTCCCAGTGTGTCAGATGCCCATGATGACGAGCTGTTTGAAACATATGACTTCTGCACTATTCACTTGAAGAACTCTCAACACTATAAGAGGTACACCTTCGTATTCCGACCACAAAATGGCCCTGCATTCACGGTTCTAGCTTTCCAGAACAACTACAGGCCGTTCACGGACTTTAACTATAAGGATACCAGGTTCAGAGCGCTCGGGACTTCTATATCTATGGCCTATCTCACCCACTATAACCCCGAACTCAAGCTCTACATTCTCGATAAGGACCAACCATCACTTATGGACAACATCATAGACAAAGGTTCTGATAATGATAAGTCTGCTCGGGAAAAAAAGCACAAGTCGCATGCCGGTAATGGGCCCTCTACACCTACCGACTTCGAGAGCCTAGAAAACCCGGCTCCGAACCCGGACAACCCGATTATCCGGCAAAATGTCGAGGGAAACAACGCTACGTTTTACAGCAACAGCATTCCGCACGAGATGCCTCCTTTTGGTCGATTTCTCGATGCTTGTGACTATTTGACGAAAACTCCGTTGCTACCGAAAAAGTATTCAGAGGTGGGTAAGATTGATATTTACCAAGATACCACAGAAATGGCAGTGTCGGATTATTCCTCGTCTCTATCTGTGGATTTGGACAGTCTTGTCTTGACTACTGTGTTGATGGCGTTACGAGAAACCAACATACGGACGACAGTGAAGCACCCGGGACAGTCTCACACGTCTAGAATCGGTGTGTTGACAGCCATCGCACTCAACAATGGTGCAGTTTCAGGCCAGGGTGCACTTACTTAAGAATATGGTTATGTGTAATAGGAAATGAGATTAGGCGATTGTAAGGGATTAGTAAGTTTTTATAGGACAAATTCATATGGTTGGTAGTGTTTCTGTTGGTTTACTTCATCTTTGGGGTCGAAAATTAAGTGGGTGTTTGAGTGTGCATTGCGCGTCAAAATAATAAGCGACGTTTGAGAGAAGTATCACTGGGGCAGAAAATCGTTTTGCTGGTTCGGACTTAACGACTAGGGGAACGGGATCTAGACTTCTCTCTTTTAGGGGAGTTGGATCTGGAGTAGCGGCCTCTGCCATATTCTTCGGGTTCTCCAGAAGGAGGGGCTCTCGTGTCGGATGGTTCACGGGAATCGTGGCCGCCCTCGGGCGCACTTCTGTCGCCACTACCGTAGTTACGGTCGGCACCTCTTCTACGGTCAGGAGTGTGGTATCTGTCACGAGATTCATATCCATGTTCACGGTCTTCGGCTCCACCGGATCTGTACTCATCATAGCCACGGTAGCCGTAACTGTCCCTGCTGTAAGGAGCAGCGCCGTAGCCTCCGCCATAACCACCGTAACCACCGTAGCCGTCACGGCCACCATAACCAGAATCACGGGCTCCATAGGGGGCTTCGCGGCCACCGTAAGGAGCATCACGACCTCCGTAAGGGGCGTCTCTGCCGCCGTATCCCGAGTCACGGCCTCCACGACTTGGGTATGGAGGGTAACCTCCACCGTATCCACCTCTTTCATATCCGTAGTTTTGGTAGCCGTAACCACCTCTACCACCTCTGACAGGAGGGTATGGGCTGGGGTAACCATATCCACCTCTTCCGCCTCTTCCTCCGAAGCCGCCACCTCTTCCTGAGAAGCCACCTCTGCCTCCGAAACCACCTCTAAAGCCACGTCTTGAGGAAAATGGGTCTGAACGAGCAAGTTGCACAGTGAGACCATCCTTAGAGTAGGAAAAGGTCTTTCCGTCTAGTTCAAGGGCCTTCTCGCAATCCTCGGTGTTTTTGTACTCGACAAAGGCGTATTTTTGGCCATCGTCGCTTCTAGGAGGTGGAATGTCTAATCTGACGAGCTCGCCATATCTGTAAATGGTTAGTGTCGAATTCTTGCGGGAGAGGGTGGGGAGAGGGTGGGGAATTCAGGTGAAGAGGGTGTAAAAAGGAGAAGATAAAAAAAAAGAGACGGAGCATATGTTGCAAACAGATGCATTTGTGGATAATGAAAAGGGGAAAGGAAAAGGAAAAGGAAAAGGAAAAGGAAAAGGAAAAGGAAAAGGAAAAGGAAAAGGAAAAGGAAAAGGAAAAGGAAAAGGGAGGACTTGGAAGATGACTACCCAGTCAGAAGAGCAGAAAAAGAGGGGGAGGGATCCATGATGGAAGGCTCATGATGAGGAGGAAACGTACTTTTCGAAGTCGGGGGCCAAGTCTGCGGCCTTGGATTCTCTTGAGAAGCCAGTAACGTAAAGAGTGTTCTGGGGCATTGAAAACAGTTGGGCTGAAGAAGCTCTCGTTCTGGCAAGAATCACTCAATCGGCCAAAGAAGACGTAGCGGGCGTGGCGAGGTAGTGTGGTCACGTGACGCGAAATCACGCGCCATAGCAAAAAAAAGAAGCAAAACTGTGACGCAGGAACTCAAGATTTGATTTGACATTCGGCGCTGCACGTGATACAGTGTCAGCTGACTCACGATCAGGTGACTCGCATCCACCAGACGGATGCGTGAAACCGGATGCGTTGGCACAAGGCAACATGCACACCGTGATCTTCAATCGCGTCCTCGCGCTGCTGCGGCCTTGGCACTACATTTTCCAGAGCCCCCTACCCCAACAACCCGCCCAACAATTCCGCAGGATTGATAAAAACTTTAAAAGCCCCGTTAGCCGCAATCCAGAAGTGTGAGGTACACATAGATAAGCTTGTAGTAATAAGTGTTTTCGTTATCTATAGCATTTCAAGCAAACACATCCCACTCTGTTGATTGCACTAAATGACGCATTATATTTTGACACCCGGGTCGGCCGTCCCTTTTTCGCGACCTGACTCGGATGCTTTTGGGCCAACAAACCCCTATTTTATTTTCTTGTATGTGTTTGCCTCAACTTGCCTAAATTCTGGGCCCCAACCAGTAACGTCATTGCACTAAACAGGCGCACGCTTCAGTAGTTTTGGCCCTCGGATTGTGGCTGGCACCAGAGAGAAACTCAATTTTCTAGCTAACAAACAATCTGGGCGGCGAAACTTTGACTTGAAACAGTAATTGAGTAATAAAGTTTGGATTGTGGTCTGAGAGTATCGTATTCAGTACTTCGGGTATTTTAAGAAATTGGGCCTCCCCTATTCTTTTCAGCGTACTTGTTCAACTACACTAATTTTTATTCAATTTCCTGGATAACTTGGTAATATCCCGCCACTATTTCAACCCCAGAGAAATTTGGATTTTGGTATTCGGAATTTGTTGCATCCGCATAATATTACAGGGGACGCTTGGGGTATTTTTTTGGGACTTCTCCAAACGGCGCTCTCAACCTTCCGTGGTTGGACTATACCGTGTGTGCGTGAGTCTTTCTGCACCGAGGCCTGAAAAAGTGCGACAGGCCGACAAAGCGAGACTCAAAGAAGAAAAAAAAAAAAAGAAAGGAAAAAAGGTTCGGAAGCACCGCCTGCTTAAAATATCCGTGATCTGCTTCCAAGAAATAAAATTTCCTTGCAGATTCAAGACGTGCTTATAGCAAAACAACAAAAAAAATTACTGGCACTTTACCGGCACTTTACCCACACTAAGACTGTTACCATCACCCACACTTCATTTTTCAAAGACTCCCTTTCCCCTCTTTTTTCAACCGCTAATTGTCCTACCCCTAAAATGGCTTTAACTGACGACAATATTGCCATGGAGCATCCAAGTCTACTAGATAAAGACTATGAAGACCAAGACATTCTTAATGAATTCTTGGACCAACGTGTTTTTGACTCATTAAACGCAAATACCCCTGTGGGACAAGGCTCCCGCTTTCCGGAATCTGACCCTCTCGAAAGCTTTCATAATGATATCTTCAGCAAGTTGGAGGCAAACAGTCATACGGGTCTTATTGATGATGTTGAAATGGACTTTAATTCTGTGAATGGAACTGGTGACTTTTCAAGGGCCCCTAAAGAGTGCGAGCAAGAAGGAAATGAATACATGTACTTAAGTCCACGGGCCAATCACTCATACAGCCTGAATGTGAGTCCCACACATTCGATGCCCGATTCACACTACCCATACAAAGCCCGTTCTCTTGATGACCACGATATCATCAGAAAGGAGTTCTCCAAAGTCAAATTTGGAAATTCTTTCATGAACCCTTGCCCCCCAACAATTGAAGTGCTTGATCCTTCTGCGTTGGACTTTTCCCCCGAAGCCATGGCCAAACTTCCATACCTGCTTGATGTTTTGAATCTCCCCTCCTCGTCACGTGTGGAAACACAAATCAAGTTGAGATTCCTAATGAGCCCTCCTCCGAAAGAGACGTTTCTTCACATCTCCCAGGACTTGATTTCGAAAAGCAAGTTTTGCTTGGAAGACCCCGTTGAATCTTTGCCTGAATTATTGCGCAAAAATATGCTTTATGTCGAGACATACGTGTTGACTTCTGATTTGTCCAAATCGTGCAATATTTGCCCCAGATGTATCAAGCGTGAACAAAAGCGTGCCCTGAGATCGAAGACGGGTACTTCCGAATCCAACGCAGACTCTCCCACGTCATCAATTCCGGGCTCCATGAGAAGTTACCAGAATCTTTGGGCTGACGAGAAGATGATCAAAAAGGCTATCTTTTTCAACTGTAAGGAGGTCATCAGTTTTCCTGCTCCAACTGGTTTGGTAAACGATCACTCGAAGGCTCTCGATTTCTCTGCAAGAATCATTTGCTACTGCAGACACCATAAAGAACAAGAGGGGTTCAAATTGCTCTTTGTTGTCAGAGACTTTGACAATAACATCGTGGCAAAACACCTTTCGAACCCGATTATGATCATGGATCGTAAGAAGACTTCTGCATCAACAATCAAAGAAGGCTCTGTTACACAAGGTGCTTCTTCTCAATTGAACCGTGGTTCCGATGAAGGAAATGATCTTGATAAATTACATCCGCTTTCACCAAACTCCATTGACGACTCGACATCAGAAGCTTTGGGTAACACGGACACAAACAATGATCCTAATATGTCTTCCCGCGGAATCAAGAGAAAGAAACTTTCTTTCGATGACTCGTACAACTCCTCTACCAACCCAATGTTCAACGGCAGCGGCTTCTCGCCCTTGAGTAACAGTGATACCAATGCATCTATCCATAATCTTCATGGCAAAACCCCTCTGATCAATACTCATGTGAATTCTTTCACGTCCCATAATTTCAACCAAAGTGTGCTGTTGCCTCGCCAAAGACTGCTGCAGCACCTTCAACAGATCGTCCAATCGGAACAACAACCTGCAATCCAAAAGATCATTCCCGCACAGGGTCCTATCAGGGGTGGCATAGAAGTCACACTCCTTGGCTTCAATTTCCGCCCAGGATTAACGGTAAAGTTTGGTTCAAAAACGGCATTGGCAACCCATTGTTGGTCTGAGAGTACAATCGTCACGTACTTACCTCCAGCGGCCCAACCAGGACAAGTGTTAGTGAGCTTTGAGGACCACGATCACATAATGGTTGGAAACCAACAACTGATTTTCACGTATACTGATGATACTGACCGCCAATTGATCGAGCTTGCGTTGCAGATTGTCGGGTTGAAGATGAATGGTAAATTGGAGGATGCGAAAAACATTGCAAAACGTATTGTTGGATCTGATACTACCGAAGGTAGCTCCAAGATTTCTTCACCTCTGACCAACACCTCAGACATCAAGCAAGAAAGCATGGAATGGTATGATAATGCCCAGAAGGCTGTTGAGAAACTCTCGAGATCAGACATGTCCACTGAAGATATTCTTATAAACTTCCTTGCTTTGGTTGATCTTCCAAATTGCCCAATCATTATACCAAACTGGCAATTGTGTAACAGCCAGGGCCAGTCATTGCTTCACCTAGCCACGTTGAGAAATTACTCGAAGTTGGTTGGATTCTTGATTACGCATGGCTGTAAGATTGATATTAAGGATAACCAAGGCCTTACTCCGTTGTTTTTCGCGTCGATGTGTGGTTTCAGGGAATTGATCAATGTGTTTATTGATTGCAAATCCAACTGGAATCTTAAATTGACTAACGACAAAACCCTTAAGGATTACAGTGATCTTAACGTTTTGGATGTGTTTACTCACCTTGAAGGGTCAAGTTGGGCAGCAAGTGAAGACTTGTCTAGTAGCAGTGGCTCAAGCTCTGAAGATGATGCTTTGAATCGTTCAGGCAGTGTTGATTCTTTGAACTCGATGTACATGGTGAATTATGGAAAGCACATCTCCAGGATGTCAGCTGACTACGATGGCAATTTCGATTCTAAGCAGAATAAGGGTATCAAAGGCTCTAACAGCGTAAAGCAAGCTTCGCGCAGAGTCAAAGTGATGGATAGTTATGGCAGCGATTCGACAGATTTCGCAGATTCGGAGTTGGAGTCTGAGGATGACTTCAGTGAAGAAATCTCCAAACCTAGTCCTGCTTGGGCAAGAGAAGTTGATGAGGAGGACTATTATGATGACTACTCGGCGGCCGAAGACAGTGCAGCTGATTCCGGAGACGAAGCTCAAAAGTTCCTTCAGGGTGAGACCAAAAAGGATCATATTGAGCCCGGTGTCAGGCCAGGTCTTTGGCAGATGATGAAGACTGCGGTGTTCTCTAACGATGACACGCCACTTCCGTCATATGATGATCTTTTCCCTTTCAACAACGGTTTCATGAGACCAAAGACGCAGCTCGAAAGGCAGCTTAATGACGTGGGTGAGAATGAGACTCCCACTCATGAAATATACGAGACCTCCCATCAGCAGGAGGATGCGGGAATTGCATCTGACTCTTCTGAGGACATGGTGATCTCTTACATTAACCACCCTCGTAAAGCGCTTAAGAACGATAAGATGTTGCTCTTCTTCTGGCTTCCGGTTTTGTTCATGATAATAGGGCTCTTCACCTACCTGTCGCTTACAGGCTACAAGGTTGAATTGATCGAGAAATTTAAAGAGGCTGGTCGCAATGCCATCGGGAATGTCGTTGTGGGTAACGAAAGGCTTTCACATGTGTTCACGAAAAACAAGATTGAACAAATAGTTTGATGAGTTTATGAGAGGTTATGGGTGTACGAGAAATAATGAAATACTTGGTTGGATAATATAGTAATCAAACAATCATTTAATCATACAATATTAACCATCCAATCAGTTAATCATACAATCAATTAATGAAATAATTCTTCATTGGCCTATCAGGCTTAAATAAAATTAGCAAATGTAAGAAATTGGTATTCAAAAATGTGTTCCGAACGAGATCATAGTTGTCTTTCTTGAAACCAGATGAGCTCATACCACTAGCCTATCACGCGACTTGAAATATGCCTTACGCGAAAAACTGGTTGTAATGGTAGTGAGTATCACCTTCGGAAAAGCCATAGTTTTAATACTAGCCCTTCCCAGATACCACACCCGGGAAAAATACAATTCAAACCGGGATATTATATTAAAGAAATGACCAGGCTCCGACTTCTTTTGCTTAAAAATAAAACCACGCCGAAAGACCCATACCAGGACACCTTTTCCTGCGCAGGTCATACCCCAGAATTCATACCTCTTCTTGACCATGCACCTATCAATATAGACGAGACAGTCGAGTACCTTACGTCTCCCGACTTCCTCGATCAGACCAGCAAATTCATTATCACCTCGCAGAGAGCTGTGGAGGTTCTCCATGAATGTCTTGATCAAATTGCTGCTTCAGACCCGGCCAAGGCTTCAATTATTAGAGCAAAGTGCGGATATACGGTAGGACCAGCCACAGAGCAAATTCTTCTGGCTAAAGGCTTTGCTGATGTTCGTGGTGGCCGTGATGCTGGAAATGGGTCTAAACTTGCAGACTTGATCTTGCAAGAACGGGCACTTGCCAAGCAGCAAGGTCGCGATGACGAAGAGCACCAGGAGCATCAGGATGAGCCCAAGATTGTATTTTTCACAGGCACGATCCGTAAGGATATCATCCCGGTGAAATTAAAAGAAAATGGCGTAAAAGTAGAAGAAGTGGTTATTTATAAAACAGAGCCCAAGGCGTCCATCGTGGAAAACTTTCTCTCTTGTTGCGAAACGGATGTCGACTGGGTCATTTTCTTCAGCCCGCAGGGCACTGAGGAGATCGTGGGACATATGGTGGACGCGTGGCCAGAGGGTGCTCGTGTGGCCAGCATCGGTCCTACTACGGAAGAATACTTACTACTGAAAGGTATCACGCCACATGTGGTGGCTCCTCTGCCTACAGCCTCGGCTTTATGCGATAGCATCACTCATTGGGAATCAACTAATAGACAATCTTAATATAACGCCATAAATATTCCTAAATACTAGAAATTCAATTCATCAGTATGATTATATTCATGATATTCTCCTTTTTGGCTCTTTTCTTTCATTGTCTCTCTGTGTCTCGTCTCTTATGGTTTTACTTTCTGGATGCCTTGACGACATCAATAATCTGCTGAACAACTCCTGGGTTAGACAAAGTGGAGATATCGCCCAACTGGTCTTCCTCTGCAGCCAACACCTTCCTCAAGATTCTTCTCATGATCTTGCCGGACCTCGTCTTAGGCAAGTCCTCGACAAGTAGAATCAACTTGGGTGCTGCAAAGGGACCAATCTCTTTCCTGACCGTGAGAACCAACTCCTTCTTCACAGCATCAATGGTAGCAGTGTCTTCCGCCTTAAAAGTTGCCTTCAAAGAGACATACGCAGCAACTGCTTGTCCGGTTAAATCGTCAGCAAAGCCAACCACAGCACTTTCGCCAACCAACTCGTGTTCAATCAAGGCCGCTTCGATTTCGGCAGTTGAGAGCCTGTGACCTGAGACATTCACCACGTCGTCAACACGGCCCAAGATCCAGAAGTATCCGTCTTTATCACGCGCAGCACCATCTCCAGTGAAATAGTAACCCTCATAAGCTCCAAGATAAGTGTCAATAAAGCGACTGTAATCATTGAAAATACCTCTGGTGATTGAGGGCCAGGAATTCTTGACTGCCAAAACACCTTCCACGCCATTTTCCTTCAATTCTTCTCCGGTTACAGGGTCCAAAATGTGAGCGTCAATTCCAAAAAATGGCAAAGATGCCGATCCAGGTTTTGTGGGAGTCACACCTGCAATTGGTGTGAGCATGTGAGAGCCTGACTCAGTCTGCCAGTACGTGTCAACAATGTGAGCTTTTCCACGGCCAACGTTGTCGTTGTACCAATGCCATACCTCTGCAGCAATTGGTTCACCCACAGAACCGAGTACACGCAATGAGTCCAACTTATAATCTTTGATATAAGATGTGCCTGCCCGTTTCAAAAGACGTAAAGCTGTGGGTGCAACGTAAAACTGATTGACTTTGTACCGGTCAACAATTTCCCAGTAACGCGAGTAATTAGGGTGAGCGGGAGTTCCCTCAAACACCACCGTAGTTGCACCATTAAGTAACGGACCATACACGACGTACGTGTGACCAGTAATCCAGCCAATGTCACCGGCTGTGAAAAGAATATCTTCCTTGTGGACATCAAAAGTATACTTGGTCGTCATCATAGCACCAAGTAAGAACCCTGCCACGTTATGCTGGACACCCTTTGGTTTTCCCGTTGATCCTGAAGTGTACAACAAGAATAAAGGGTCTTCTGCATTAGTTGGGGTTGGTGGGTAATAGTTGCCGTACTTCGCCAACTCTTCGTGCCACCATAAATCCCTCTTAGGGTTAAAGGGAACGTGAGGGTTTGCTGTTCTTTGGAAGACAAGCACATTCCGCACATGAGATAATTCCTTTAAGGCCTCGTCGACGATTTTCTTGGTTTCAATAGTCTTTCCACCTCTCTTGGACTCGTCAGCAGTGATAACAATCCTCGAGTCTGCATCCACAATCCGATCTCTCAAAGACGTCGACGAAAATCCAGCAAAGACCACCGAATGAACCGCACCAATACGTACAATTGCCAACAACGTCACCAAAGCCTCGGGAATCATGGGTAAATAAACAGCAACAGTATCACCCTTCTTAACACCTAATTTAGATAAGGTCTGAGCCAACTTACAAACATCTCTGAGCAACTCGGCATAGGTGATGATTCTGCCGGTATCGGGCTCGTCTCCCTCGTAGATAATTGCAGGTTTATCGGGAGTTTCAATTGCCCAGCGATCTACTGCATTATAACAGGCATTCAATTGACCTCCAACAAACCAAGCAGGCAAGTCGCCTCCTTTGAAATCGTCTTTGGGGTCAGCAGGGTACCTGGCAAAATCAAATGGACGGTCCCAAGACAAAAGTTCCCTTGCTTGGTCTCCAAAAAACGTGGCAGGGTCTTCAATGGACTCTTTATACATCTTTTTATACTCCTCTAAAGATGCCAAGTTTGGGGTGGTTTGTGATCTTTCAAAGAAGCCCTTTGGAGGCAAGGAAGCCTTCTCGTGGTCCATTGCCAAAGATTCAGGCATTTTGGGTGAGATTTCTTTTTGGGTTAACTTTCGTATCAGTTCAAAGAAGAAGATAAAGCACCTGAAAAGCTTCGATAAAATATTCAAAGATGCGAGTCAGTATCTATTTTAGAGCTCAAAAATGTAAAAAGAAAACCACTAAGTAATAGATATTTCCAACCAGAACAACGTAGTAATTAATAGGTATTTTAAAGAGTCGTGACACGATAAAAATATTCAGGTGGGCTCCAAATTGCGAATAGTTCTTTAACTATAGAAAAAGAATATTCGGAACATGGCCTGCCAATTGCTGCCTTATATACTTAAACGGTCACCTGTTCTAAGCAGTCGCCCCACAAATCTAGACGTGAGCTCCTCACCCAATACATGCAGCCTGTATGCAACGCCAGCCGCCGCATAGGACCATGAAGGGGAACCTGGGCCCACGAAAATGGGTGAATATTCAAATGGGCAACTCGAGTAGTGCCGAGAAACTACGAAGCGGGGAAATGACTCCCCTCACCCTTTTGAACCCCAAGCCAATCGAGCAAGACTAACCGGGCAAAGAACATATCGAGAGAGAAAAAAAAAAGTAAACAAAAAGGGGTAAGCAAAAACTTATCGTACAAATCTAAGTCGTGTGGGTTTAAGATGGGGAAACCAGACATATCAGATTCCACATGGGATCTGGACAAGCAGCAGACGATGCCACACTAAATGCCGCTTAGTCATGCGTGTCTTTGTGGAAAATTTCTTTTCATGACTATGATCCAGCTTGAAACCATATAAGGCCGAAAACGGATGAGCATTTCACTTGAAAGAAAATTAAAAAAAAAAATTTGCCCATCCTATTGTTCGAAGTTCGATTTTTTTTTTTAACGCGATGCAGAATTCTTTTTTTTTTTTTTGGTCTATCAAATTGGTTTTAGTTATAATCTCGGGGTATTGGAATTGTTCGGGTGTCTGGGTCATCATGGGGAAGCTAGGGGAAACCATTGGGTTCCAATGAAACGTAGACTTGTCTCCTATTTTGGTATGTTAGCTTCTCCACATGTTTCCTGGAATTGCGGGTTTACTTTCCCCAAACTCTTGGCACTATTGTTCGGACTTCAGGATTTGCTTCTTCGCGGTAGAGACGCATCGTTGGTTTTGGCCCCTAGCCGGCAATCCAGCATCCCAAAAGATTCATGGCAATGGAGAAACGAAGACCAAAGAGATAATCATGTGAGGCAATGGAAAAAGGAAAAGATCTGGATGAAAAGAGGGGAAGCAACTATTCGAAATTCTGTCCAAGCCGTTGGATATGCTGCTTCATAACATCTAAGCGAATAATTCTTGTCCGATTTGATATTAGTAGTGGTGTTGAAATGTGCTACTCTTACTTGCAGCCTCGAAATTAACTTTTGTTTTCGTAGTTTGATATCTTTCCAGATCTCTTGGCACTTTGTCTAAGCCCCTGTTGAATCATGCTTCCAAAAGAATCCCTTTTTCTAATTCGAGTGGACTTCACAATGCAAAAGATAGAGAAGGACACTAAACGTTTGGCTCAAATAGGCATGGTTCTCGCGAAGCAATTGCGATTTTGCGAGCGAAGCAAAGACATTATTGTATGAAGTGGCCCGGTTGGTTATTGAGTCTAATATTGGAGCTAATGTAAAAAATCTATCTTCTCGTATCTTAAACTCAATTTCAATTTTGAGGCCCACAAATGGTGTGAAAGTTACACTCTCGGGAATATATTGAGTATGGATCGCGTTTTGGATTCCTCGAGGCTTGAGACATACGAGGTTAGGGCAGGAAGTGGTTCATTAAATTACCCACACCTTACTGGAAAAGATTTAAAAACAACCACTCAATAAATCTAGGCAAAAATTCCTAACACGCTAATCCCTATTTTCGTAAATAGCCTATGTTGGGTTTTTCGCTTGCGGTTTTATTTGTATTTGCCTTTACTTAGTCGCGATATACCCTTGGTTTCAGTAAGCTTACGAACTGGCCCAGACTTGGCCATGGTTTAAGCCAACCCTTGGCTGTAATAAATGTCATTGAGGATGTCCTTTGAAGATCTTACATAAAACAATTTCCAACTTGTGCTGTGTGTGTTACACAGGACAATCTTGACAAGAATACCATAGCAATAAAAATTGGGTTCTTCAGCAATAGTGAGTGGTTCCTCTCAGGCCTGGTTATATAACTAACGTGCGTGCGCGTTGCGACAAATTTGCCATCCAATTACCGAGAAGCGAATGAGTTCAAAACAAGCTAGTGAGACACAATATACTAGTTATAGGCCCGCTAACAAACGTATTTTTTAAAAAAAAACACGTTCTTGAAATCGTCTATGTCTGTATTTTCATTAAAAAAGATTGCTTGTGCTCAGTATTCCAAAATCTATTCTGTCTTTAATATTACTGGCGTGGCAAGTCATGTGCACGGCACCGGTGCGCTTCCAGGCTCGCTCGTTCGCCGGCATTTTGACTTGGGTAGTGAGCTAGGTCACCTCAAATAATATTGTGACATTGAACATAGACGATTTTTCAGCCAATTGGATGATATCCCAGCACTACCTTCCACTCGCAAATTAGGCTAATTATACACTACAGCTGCAGTACAATCAGATATCCTTAAGGCCAGCAGATCCTCGTGCTCACCATTCTTTAACCACATATAAACATCTACATCCCAGTCTTCCAACCCAACCATGAGTGGAATTGCTCTTAAATTCACGTCGCTTCTTCTCCGAACCATAGCAAAGCCGATTTCTGTCACGCTCAAGTCACAGGCCAAAGAGCACGAGACCTTTAGAAAAGCATGCATTAAAATTGCTCAGACGGTCCATTCGACGGATATCAAGCTTCGGATGAGACTTCTAGGGGAGAACAAAATCAAAATCCGGCCGTTGAATGATAAGAAGGCCATTGATTCCGGAGCAACCTTCCTCCTGGAGTTTTTTATTTTCCTGGTTGCTGGTTCGCTCATCCTTTATGAAAGCAACCGCAGCAGAATCAAGTCAAACACAGAGAAATTAAATACAAAGAACGATATCTCCGAACTACAGGACGATATCAAGGAAGTGAAACAGCTTGTTGATAAACTCTCGACAGAATTAGAACTTCTACACTCGATTTCCTTAGAATTGGCCCGGAAAAACGAAGCATTAAAGCTCCCAGAGGCGTCTCCCAGTCCCGAAAGCACCCCTGCAGCATCAGCATCTTCTTCCCCCGAACAATCCAATGTGCCAGCGGTGGTGGCATGAGGGTGACCTCATTCTCAGTGCACTTCTGAACAAATCTTGACATTAATATACAAAAATATATAGTACATCGGGAAGGAAAACACCACCTAATAATCCGGACTAATGGGGCAATAGCTTTATGCGCCGAAGTTTTACTTCAGACTTTTCTTCCTCTCAACCTTTAACAACAAAGCCTTGTTGATATGAGGCAAGACACCACCGTAGGCAATGGTGGCCTTGATCAAGTTGTCCAATTCCTCATCACCTCTAATGGCCAATTGCAAGTGTCTAGGTGTGATTCTCTTGACCTTCAAGTCCTTGGCGGCGTTACCTGCCAATTCCAAAACTTCGGCAGTCAAGTACTCCAAAACGGCCGTCAAGTAGATCGCCGATTTCGAACCAATACGGATCTTACTCTGAGCGTTTCTCTTTAAATATCTCTTAATTCTACCAACGGGGAATTGTAAACCTGCACGTGCAGAATGGGAGCTAGTAACCTTGTTAGCCTCGGACGACTTGCCCTTGCCGCCGTGAACTTTTCCTTTTCCTGACATTTGAGATGTGTGGTTTATGGGCAAAAGAAGAGGGGTTTGGTTTTGTTTACGTTTCTCGCACTCGCATAAACATGAGCTGTCCGCGCATACCCCGGGGTTACCCGCACCGACGGGGTATTTACGGTGGCGCGGTGGTGATACCGCAGCGCGCTACCCGTTTTAATAATTATTCAACCCTGCTAACCAGTACGAACACGTCACGTGATTCGCGCTTTCTGTTCCAATCCTAGTATACATACGATAATGCAACGAATCTAGTTTAGATCCGTGTTTTGTGTTATCTGTGTTTATTAATTGTAGTAATTTAAGATCCGGGATAAAAATGTTTAGAGCGGTTTTTGTAAATTTTACTCCCAACTTGGTGGTCTCCGTGGATCTATTAACGGAAAATGATTGAAACTCTAAATTCAAGCCTCATAAAAGTGTTTGGGTTTTGCAAGATTTTCGCAATTCCAGAAAACAAAGTTAAATCTTCATAAATTAAAAACATTCTCGCAACACTCCATCTTGTAGCGATAAAAACTCAGAGTATGGACACCACGATTCAGACCACAAGTGTAGGTTTTCGGAATAGTGTAAGTGTATTATTTACC
>JAJMIV010000264.1:0-17100 GCA_030563445.1 Metschnikowia gruessii
GATTGACCTTATGAAGATTAAGAGTCAAATGCTCTACCGATTGAGCTAACCAGGCGTATTGTGTCTATTGATAATTGGGGAAAAACAGGTTGTGGGAGGGGAGTGGGTAAATGTGTTCGTCATGAAATTAGGAAAATCGGATATGTTGCGTCGGCTTGTATTACAGTATCAATATATGAGTAATTGTACAAAGTTGTGGCCCTTTTTAGACTGGTGCGCGGGAATAATATAAAGAAAAAGAGTGTCCTCAAATGACCGACTCGGGCCATAAGGCCATAACCAAATTTGGCAATAAACAACTTTAGTGCGTGTTTATTTCTAATCGGGAAGTGCTAGTCACTTTTCCAGTTATAGCCTGTAATAAGATGCTTCTTTCAAAAACAATGGTTTTGGCATATTTTTGTATTGTTGGCTAAGGCCAGCAATGCCGTCCATCACTTAGATGTATTAAGCAAATAGGAAAACCCCGTTAATTCTTTAAAAAAAAAAAAAAATGGTAAGCTCACACCAGAGCTTATTCCAGGTCTATGCTTTTGATCCCAAGACTAGTCCTAGTGGATTTAAATTTGCAAGTAAACTATTTGAATTCAAATTGATCTCACAGTTTTACGTGTGAAAAGCAAGATATTACAAGTCATGTTCAGAATCGGATCCGCATACATGACCCCTTGTTCACAAAACAAAAAGGATGTTTTTTTCAGGGAACAAAAAAAATCTTTGAAAGCTTTTCACCTATACCCTTCTATTCCATGAAACCATTTCAACACTTACCTATAGTTTTACTTTGCATATATACTTTAATTATATTCGAATAATAATAAGTAGCAGAAAGTACATATTTAGGAGATCATACAGTAGCAGTTAACGACTGATCAAGTTATCTACGAGAAGGATATCAAAATTAGGCTTAGCGGAGGGTATCTACGTGGATAGTCCATCTTATAAGGGCATCATGATTAGTCTTCATCCCCTGCTTACATTCTGCGAAAACAGAATCATATACTTAACTATGACGTTTGCGTTCATTCAATTCAATTCAATTAAACTTTACAGCATGAACTGACGACAACGATGTAACGCATGTTGAGCAACACGCTTGCGTGCGGCCCGATTAAGATTCTATTAACTACTGATACAATATTGGTTCATTATTAGGTTTATGTTTAGTTATACAAATAGCTTCGGATATTTTCCTAGCAATGCAGGTACGCCGTAGAGGCCTTTGTGTTATTCAAAATGAGGTTTGATATTATTTTGTTCATATAATAAAATCATCCCGAAATTCTTCTGTAATAGAAAAGATCCGATGAAGATGCGAAATAACAAAATTTACTAAAACACAAAAACGTTACTCACCAATTGACTATTAAGTGATTACAGTTAGATTTAAAGAATATGTAACGAGAGCTGTGGTGCTACATACGCCGGTCTTTGTAGAGACATTCTCAGTGAATTTCGTATTTTTCTAGTGAATTTTAGTATTTCGTATGCGGCAATATGAAGACGATACTTTTAGTAATGTCATAATTCGCAGACTGATAAAAATGTGAAGAATTTGCGTGTTTTCACCAAGACAGGCGGAAACAGGAATATGGACACACTGGAAAGGACACGGATAACTCAACAGAAAAGAGCAACTTCAATCTGATGGCTGTTTCATCATTTCCAGTAAAACCAATTTTCGAATTGTATACACTTAGATTCTTTCACTGCCAACACTCTAGCAAGCCTAGCAAGTCTTTGGTGTTTCCTCTAACACTAATACTTTTTCCCCACTTCTTCCCACTTTAGCTGCTAAAAACCACCCTCTTACAAACCAAGTAAAACGAATAGATATATTTAAAAATTATATAATGTCAATCTAAGACAGTTTCTTGTCGAGGTATCCACCCTCCTTGCACAAAGAGTAGAACTCACTATCAGTGTTTTTGAGCAAGTTAGCAGGAGTATCGAACTCCTTGACCGTACCCCTCTCCAAAACAAGCACCCTGTCACTGTCCATGATGGTATCCAAACGATGGGCAATGGTCAAAATGGTCTTGTCCTTGAATTCTGTCCGGATGGTTTCTTGGATGATCTTATCGGTTTGAACATCAACAGCCGCAGTGGCCTCATCCAAAACCAACACCTTGGACTCCTTCAACAAAGCTCTTGCAAGACACAAAAGTTGTTTTTGACCGGAAGAAAGGTTGGATCCACCTTCCACCACCTTGGCATCAAGCCCAACCTGTGGCTTTGGCTCCTCACCATTTTCCGACTTTTTGGTGTCCTTCTTGACGTCGGTCTTCATGGATTCAACATGGCTCTTAAGATGGGCCATTTCAAGAACCTTCCAAAGAGTCTCGTCAGTGTACAGGCCAAACGGATCCAAGTTTTCTCTGACTGATCCCTCAAACGCATGGGCATCCTGGGGGATGATATTAAGTTGGGTTCTGAGGTCAAAAAGACCAATGGAGCTACTGTCGATTCCGTCGATGTTGATCTGGCCAGTGGTGGGCTCGATCATACGGAACAAAGCAAGCGTAAGCGAACTCTTTCCGGCTCCGGTTCGGCCAACAATCCCGATCTTCTCGGCAGGCTTGATGTCCAAGTGGATGTTGCGCAAAACAGGGTCCAAGTTTTCACGGTATCTGGTACTGTAGTCCTTGAAGTGGATTTCTCCAGATGCAGGCCAGTGGCTATCGGGTCTGTTGTCCTCGATGATCATGTCTGCCTCAGAAGGCAAGTTGCCGTACTCAATCAAACGCTCAAGACTGACGGCCTTGGTCTCGACCTCGGCCCACAATCTGATGATGGCGTTAAGCGTACTGGTGGAACTGAACACATACGTCATAAGGAAACCCACCATAGATGGACTGAGACCTTTTCCGATGTAAACACCGTACAAGATCAACATCGACGAAAAGAGAACAATCAACGCAGCAATGAACTGGAGTCTCATGGACAACCATCTGTTACAACCTTGAATGGTCCAGTCGATCTTGGTCACGTTATCAACCTTGACTCTGTTGGAGTGGATGAATCTCTCGTCTTCTTTATACGCTCTGATGGTCTCCACTCCATTGATGGACTCCTGCAAATGGGAAAACACTGGACTTCTCAGCGCAGACTTGAGTCTCTTGAGCTCTCTGGAAGCAGGCATGAATCTGTTTCTGAAATAGTTGTAGAGGAAAAGTAACCCTGCGATGACAACCAACATGAACGGCAAGTTGAACACCACAATGGCAAGTCTGGTGAAACACTCAATCAAAAACGCAACAAACATGGTAAGCGACCAGAGCACTTGCTGGTCCAACACAGAAATATCGTCGGAGAACCGGTTCAAAATCCGGCCAATAGGTGTGGTATCAAAGAACGACATTGGTGATCTCAAAACACTGTTGGCCATTCTATCGTGGAAATACTTGGAACTTCTCACTGCACTGAATGTCCAGATAATGTAGGCACTGGCAAAGGTAAGGAACCCACCAGCAACACCCGTGAATGCGTAAATGGTCAAATAAAAAGCAGGCGTGACGTTGTGTCCGGTCTCGAGATTCTTCTCCGACCAGTACTTCAACACCCAGTTACCCATGATGTTCATACCAACAACGGCCCAGAAGAACAAGCACCAGATGGCAATGTAAATCCAGTTACATGCACGAAGAAACTCGAGGTACACTTTCCACTTGACGTGTCCCTGCTCCTTTTTCTCCTTGTTTTCCGAGGTGTCCTGTTTGCTGTGGAACTCATCCTCAAAAATGTATTCATGACCGAAAGAAACAGCACTAGTGGCACCAATAGTGTTGTGAGAGGGGATCTTGCGAAGAGCAAGCTCACCAACATCTTCAACTTCACCAAGGGATACAGGCTGGAAAGGCTTTGTCACGTGAGGGTCCTCAGAGTCGCTAGATTCAGAAGACTTTGTGGCAGAAACATCAGCAACATCGGCAACATCGGCGGTTTCCTCCTCAGGGGTTTCCTCCTCTTCGTTGGCAAACTCCTTCATGAGTTTAGAAACTTCACCGCCCTTCTCCATGAGTTCGGCAAAACTTCCACGCTCAACAATTCTGCCCTTCTCCAAGAAAACAGTCTCGTGAGCTTGGCGCAAAATCTTCATCGAGTTAGTGGCAAGAATCAAGGTCTTGGTGGCAAGCAAACCAGTGGAGCTCAACACTTGCTTGGTGATCTTCTTGCCTACGTGGGCATCAACGGCAGACAACACATCATCCAATAAGTAAACATCGGCCCTAGAATAGAGTGCACGGGCCAAGGAAACACGGGCCTTTTGGCCTCCTGAAAGAGAGATACCCTTCTCACCCACTAAGGTGGCATCACCATTAGGCAAGACTTCCAAATCACTGGTCAACTGACAAGCATCAACAGTTTTCTTATAGAACGCAGAATCGTATCTTTTTCCGAACAAAATGTTTTCTCTGATGGAAGTGTTCAAAATACTGGGGTTTTGCGAACAGTACGCCACCGAACCGTTGACGGAAACATACGAGCCGATCTCATTGACAAGGGGGATTTCTCCAATAAGCGTTTTGAGCATGGTGGTCTTACCTGCGCCAACACGACCAACAATACAAGTCAATTGACCCTTTTTGGCAGTGAAGTTGATATCTCTCAAGGCATAGTTCAGCTCGTCCACTTCACCCGATTCCTTGGCCTTGACGGAAGACCACACAAAGTTGGCCTGTTTGATCTCAACACTAACATCATTAGGGCGGAGAGGGTTATTAGTTCTCAGCACAATTCCTTCTTCAATTTCGTCCAAAATGAAGTAGTGCGACATTCTCTCCAACGCAACCTTGGCCTCAATGATGTTGGAGAAGATGGCAGGGAGCATGGTGATAGGTTCAGTCAAAAGACCGAATAAGGATAAAGCAGGGAAAATCACAGCGGGAGTCAATGGTTTTTTCAACACTGTGGCGTACACAGAGTACACGGTACAGGAAATGACAAACGGGATACATTCCCACAAGAAGGTGGAGCCAGCGTTGAAAATACCCATTTTCTTCTGGTTGACCAACTCCTTCTGGTTTCTGATCTCGTCGAGCTTCTTCAACATGGGCGTTTCCCAAGAGTAGAGCTTAATACTTTTGACGGAGTTGAGGATCTCACTGGTCAATCTGGTACGTGCGTCTTTGTACTCCATCTGGGTGTTGTAAAGTGCGTAAATGGCAGTGGTGATACGTGTACTCAAAGGCACCAAAATAACGGCAGTCAAAAGACCCGCCCACATGGCATTGCCCAAGAGTTTGTAGAGCGCAGCCAAACACAAAACCAATCTCAACGGAATCACAAACGCTTCGGAACAGGTCTCAAGACTCATGGAAATGTCGTTGACATCAACAGCCACGTGGTTGACAATGTCACCGGTAGATTTCTCCTTCTTGGCCTCGGGAGACAACTTAAGCGCCTTCTCGTAGATCAAGCAGGTCATGGCAGACTTGATGCCGAAAGAACACGCGAAAAACACCATGAAGTACTGGTTGAAGGAAATGAACTTGATGAATGAACAGAGGAAAATCCCAAGCGCAAACGCAAACCCCTTGATCACTGGAGGAGCGGTTTTGCCGCCGGCAAGGTCGGAGGTCTCGTAGATGTAGAGAATGAAGCCCTGGAGCAAGAACGGAGCAGCAGTCACACACGCAATATCGAAGAACTGGAAGAACAAACCCTTGGCAAGGTTCTTGTAGTGAACACGCAACAAAGCAAGGAAAAGCGAGGGTTTCAACTCGGCGTCGGCGTCAGAGGGGTTTTTAGCTTTGCGCACACGTCTGTCACGCCACCATGTGGCGCGTACCACCTCCTTGGCCCAGCTTTCACGGAGTTGTTTGATGGTCACGTCACTGTGCAATTCCACAATCATGTTGGGGATCTCGGTGGCCTCGATGGTCTGCTCGCGCTCGACCTTGTTCAAGGTTGGTTCGAGCCACTTGAAAGTCAAGGTGTAGATCAAGTTTTTGACGGTTTCAATGTCCCAACCGTTCAATTCAAAGTAGTCCTTAAGTTCGGCCGAGGGCGAGTACAAATACACCTCCAAAACGAACGAGCAGAGCGAGTTTAACACCACAAGAACCTCCAAAGTGTACCCGAGCGCATGCACGGACTTGTCGTGGACTGGAACATACACTTTATGGGGAGACAAGAGGTCCAGCACTAAAATGGCGGAAAAAGAGAGAATCGAAAAGAGCCAGTAGGTGATAAGCGAGCCGTGACCGACCACCGAACGCGTGGTTTCCAAGAAGTGCAAAGGCACAACAAGCACCGCAGAAACCACAAACAGAAAGGCCAAACTGTACAACTTGGAGCCTTTAAAAGACGTGGACTGGTTCACCACTATGAGCACAGCGTACAAAACCGCCTGCAACGCGGCACAGTTCAATCTAAGAAAGTGGAACGCACCCACACTGCGGGGGTTCCATGGCGAGCCAAAAGAGTACTTGATCTTATGGATGCCGTATGAGTTCAGCACCAAAAGGGTGATTGTTTGATAGATTATCGCTATAGCAAGGGCGGCCTGCACATAGAACACGCCCGACGATAAGAAGCATGGATTCAAGTAGTTTTCCAAAGGGTTATAGAGTGGGTGGCGGAGCGAGTCGGCCAATCCACATGAATGGCGGAGCACCTTTACGGGGTCCAGGTCCAAAATCTCGAGGATTTGTTGCGGTTCCATTAGTGAGTGGGGTGAAGAACCAGAAAAAGATTGCAAGATATCACGAAAGTATCACAAAAATATCGGCCAGTGAGAAAATATGAGAAAATCTCACGACCAAAAACCCAAAATCGTAGGGCGAGCACAGGGGGAAAACGAGAGTGGGTGCAGCCGAAATCAGCACAAAGCAGCAGTAGAACTGTTCTTGTTGGTGAGAAAAAAGGTGGAAGAGCTCAAATCGCCAAAACCGCAAAGACGAAAATACGATAACTCCAAAAAATACAAAATTCACCAAAATATGGTGGAATTGTGGGGGCTTTATATACCTGGGCCCGTAACAGAAAGTGCAGTTACGCCAGACGTGGGTGTGCAGGCAAGGCCCGTAATCTGGTATTTTTTCAGACGCGCGATAAGCTTGAGCGGCCGCGGGGCCACTGGACTGGACGGTGCCAAATTGGGTTTTACCTGGGTTTACCTGGGTTTAACGGAAAAGTAACACCCCGGTATTTACTTTCTTTGTGAATGAATTTTGTCGAATTTTGGAATTGTGGCTGTGTGCACTCTTAGAAACACAAATACTTAAAAAAATAGATTTTTTTTTCAGAACTTACGAAAATAACTCGACTCTTTTCTTCTTTAGTGGCTCTTCAATTCTGCTGCCCCCACGTCCTGCGCCGTGCGCCCGTGGGAATATGCCATTATGTTTTATGGTATATGGTATGCCACATTCCCATCGTACCAATAAAGTTCTGGACAAATTTTCGGTGGCAAAAGGGGCACTTTCCGATGACTCATTGTAAGGCTTATCTTAGGGAGGGGTAATGCCAATTAGCAAAAGCCCCTGCCGGATGTGTGGCTCCTGATGTAAACTATGTTTGGGACTATGGACCAGTTGCTCGTTATTGTCACCTGCTCCATTCCATCACTTCCAAATCCCTTCCCTTTTTCAATATTCAAGAAATTATTCACACATATTTAATTTTCGGCTGTATGTACTACTTTCATGAATTAACGCTGATAAATTAACGCTGATAAATTTCCCTTTTTCAATATTCTTCCTGCCATGTCGAAAATTTCTCCATCATATGCGTGGAAGAAATTGGTGCCCCGAAAAACCACGCGTATCATTGAAAACCCTCACCCTGGTCCTGGTGCTCGCCCTATTTCAGAAGCCGGCCGGTCAAGAACCCTGGCCACCGCATCGGTTCGGGTCAACATTCCGTTTCCCATGTTGAAAAAAGTTTCCTAAATTTTTAATAAATTGACGAAAAAGGAAAGGAGGGGAACCGAAACGAAAATATTTTTTCACTTTTCGGATGAACTGTTCGGTTTAATTAAAGGTGCTACTCCTCTGCGTGGGGCCAAATAGAACTGTCAAAACCTGAGAATGCGGCCGTGCAAAAGTCCAAAATTATTGTCTTCCTTTTTCTTTTACTTTTTTCACGTTTTTTTTTTGTTCTTTTTTTAAATTTTTCCTCTATTGCTCTCGTAAATGACACGTCACTGGTTGAGGGGTAAACATCCATCCGGTTACATGATTGGCTGATTGCCCCCAGTGAGGCTCACTTTTATAGGTACTGAAATAATTCCGGCCGCAAGCTACCCAATTATTGGAGCCGTGCGGCGGTGCGGCTTTATGAGATCCACATACCTTTGAGGGGAGGAAAATTAAGAATATAATAGTATCAGTCAAATCTGAAGAAACTGTAACCATACAAATGTATTCATCGATTATCAAGCTTTTATATGGAGAAAGGGATGACGTTCCTGTATAAGTTGTTTCTTTAAAAGAACTCTATTGTATGTGATTGGGTTGATACACCCAGGGGATCTCAACATCTGTCCTAGGGGTGTTTTCTTAGGATAGGTTGTTTTTTTTAATAAAAAAGTATCTTAGGGTGGATAACAATTGTGTTTGAATCATTTTGAAGAAAAAACTTCGAACTCGGTATTTTTTGTTCGGGTTTTTCCGCATCTTTTTCACTTTTCACTTTCCACTTTTTTGGTTTATCAATCTCTAGGTCTCATGCACCAGGTCCTATACGGCCAACTTAATAAATGTAATTGACGCATTGGGACTCGCCCGCATGCAGCAGATTTGCCACCGTCTTTTCACCTTCTCATCTATTTTTTCCGTTTTCAACGTGATACGGTAGGACTCTGGTGATTTCAATTGACCATATCAGCAATCACAAATTCGTATATGGGCCAGGTCACCGACAAACATGACAGTCAAGATAAAAAAATTGGAAAGTCGCATATGTGTGGCTCCACTCAACTTGCCGGATCATTCTTGAGGGACTCTTCGAGCCATCTGCAAGCCCGTGATTCCTCGCAAAGTGGAAATCTCCCGCCAATTATTTGTCAAATATCTGCCAATGATTTGCCAATGACTCACCTAGATCCAAATCTTTCACCTTGCGCGTGGCCCTTTCGTAAAACCGCCAACACCGAAAATTTAGTAGCAATTTATCCGTCGTTCTTCATCGACTCCTGGAAACTTGCAATCACTTCATTGTAAACCTCAGTCTCGTGTTCCAGCACTGGCTCACCTTCTATCTCGATGATCGGCTCCACTCTGCCAACGTCACTCATAATAGTACTGAACCATCTTTCTTCTCCCTTACCGAAACACAACGTGAATGCCTCACCCTTCTGGTTAGCTCTAGCCGTACGTCCCACTCTGTGCACATACTCACGCGAAGAGTTGGGGATATCGTAGTTGACCACATCTGTAATCGACAACAAATCGAGACCACGCGCCATTAAGTCCGTGGCCACAAGCACATTGATATTACCATCGGCAAAGTCACGCAAGATTCTCTTCCGTACAGAAGACATGTTGTTTGTCGAGTTCATGTATGCCACGTTGGTCGGTGTCTCAGGTGCCAACTTGGCGAAAAGATCTCCCAAGATACGCGTCAATCTAAGCGTCGCGTCGTTGGATTTAGCAAACACAAGCACTGACCGAAGCTTGTTTGTTTGGAGCAAAAACTTCGCAAGAAGGAGCGGCTTCAAGGCCGACTTTGCCGAGCCGAAACGTAACTTGTGTTCTTGAAGAGTTGCTGGCACAGAGAACATCTCCGACACGAGCTGCTCCTTCGAGTTCACCACAATCAACCGTGGCTTGTTAAACTTCAAAAGAGAAAGCTTACCTGCGTCTGTGGTAAGCGTGGCGGAAAAGATCATTTTCTGGGGCTGCAACCGCCACACATTGCCTGTGTGTTCGGCTGGGTTTTCCCACTTCTCCATTGCTCCAACAACAACCTCACACCAGTTTTGGAAAGACTGATTAAGCAATCTATCGGCTTCATCAATAACCAAGAACCGGAGAGCTTCCAACAGAATCGATCCGTTAAGCAAGTGTTCAACCAAACGACCTGGGGTCGACACAATAATGTCTGGCACATTACGGAGGATCTTCGTACCCTCGTCCTTGATGGATCTATCGTTGGTGAGACTGACCACTGTCAACGGAGTACCTGTGGAAAGACTACGGATCGTTGCTGAAACCTGGTTGATCAATGGCCTTGTGGGAACCAAGACAATAGCCCGTGTTCTTGGAACAACACGCGTGTGGAGTGCCTCCACAATTGGAATCAGGTATGCCAACGTTTTACCCGAACCTGTAGATGCATTCACCAAGATATCTCCTTGGAAATCGGGAGAAATCTTATTTTTGCGGAGATCGCTCATGATCTCAGTTAGCACGGCCACCTGGACCGCGAAAGCGGTCTCAAAACCCAGGCTTTTGAGGTTGGCAAGGATCTTCGGCGAGATGCCAAATTCTGTGAACGGACGGGTGATTTCTGGTGCAGAGTATGCGGGGGCCGCCAACCAGTCCAAGTTTTTCAGGTGGAATTGATGAGAAATCAAGTTTGTGTCGCGCGGAAGTTCTGGTTGCGGCAATGGGGCCAAATCTTTGGCATCCTCCATTTCAGTATCTGACTCAGACTCCGAAACGTCTTGGTTCTTTGTAGACTTTGCAAACTTCTTGAGAATTCCCGCATATTTAGACATACCAGGCAACTCTTCTGCATCATCCTTGTTTTCTGTCTCTGAGTCCACATCCATGTCGTCTCCATTTTCTTCCACTGGCTCATTCTCCTTGGCATCAGTTTCGTCCATGGAGTCTGGCTTTGTGGTTTCATCTGCGACAGTGTCTGCATCCTTCTGCACGTCTTTAGAATCATCGACCAGTGCTGAAGACACCTTTTCCTCTGTCTCCGAATCACTATCACTGCTTGTGTCCGAGTCGCTATCACTGTCACTATCACTGTCACTGTCACTGCTGCTATCCGAGTCACTGTCGCTACTGCTCAGACTCGAATCTGAATCACTATCGCTCTTGTCTGACTTTTTCAGAAGGTCCGTTTTGCCTGCCTCAGTCTCGGATTCACTCAGCGACTCATCTGAAGATTCAGGGATCTCTGCGGCCGCAAGTTTACGCTTACGAGGAAGCAATTTCTTAGGTGCACGCGGGACGTCTTCGTAAACGGCACTGGGGTCAAATCTAGGGGCAAACATTTGCAAATATTGGGCGACAAATAGCGCTTTAGTTGGCGATGAGATGGAGATGAGATCCAGTCATCGGGTCTGACTGGTGCCTAACTCAAACAACCCGCGGGTGCGGCCGCGCGTCACGTGCCCAAAAAAGCGACCCAGCATGGAGGTGGAAAAAAAAGCACAAGAATCGGAACCCACAAGGTTTGAGTTTGAAGAAGCCAACGCATATTGCTGTGATAATTTTCCAATCGCTCTGTCCTGTTCAATATACTCGTCTGAAGGGATTCTGGATTTTTTTTTGTGAAAAGCCCTGTTTTTGAGTGCATTTTTTTGAGTCTCCAGTCTTGCATATCTCAGCCATTTTCCGAGTCGCAGAAGTACCAATCACGGTTTTTCGAGTGTCCATAAATATCCACACTAAAGCATAACATGAGAGCTGCTTTCAACCTACTCAAGGGCCGTTCGGCATGGAAAGGACCACATGTGGTTCCGCTCCCAATAGCAGAGGCGATGAAGACGAAGACGCCGATCAGAACCAACGCCAGAAGTTGCACGATTCTTCCTCAGTTTGTTGGCTTGAAGTTCCAGGTCCACAACGGTAAGGAGTACGTCGAGTTCGAGGTTTCCGAGGACATGGTCGGCAACAAGTTGGGCGAGTTTGCAGCAACGAGAAAGAAGTTCGTGTACAAATACTCGAAGAACTAGGTCTTGTATATATTTAATGAAGGTTTTGGAACGATGGTGCTCTTGTAGAGCGATACAACATGGACCACTGGATTGAAATCTCGTGCCCGCGAGACATTCTTTTCGGTTCCTTTTAGGACGTAGTTACTGGATAGATGGACAGCTGATTCAGCCACGGTCTCGGGGCATGTAGGAGTCCAAGCGTTCCTGACGCAACTGTCCTGTTCTGTCCTTGATAGGCCATTTGCCCCACCCATTGAGGCGGATAACAAGACATGTTGCATTGTCATCTCCGCCAATGTACTCCACAAACTTAATGACCTCTTCGGCGCAGAATTGTGGTGTCGCCTTGAGGTGACCACGCATGTTGAAATTCACCATGACAATATCGGCGATTTCTTGGTCAGTAAGCTCGTTGGTGACGCCGTCAGTGCACAATATAAGAAACGCTTCATCGCCACCGAGTCCTTGTACGGTGTGCTGTTTGATTTCTTCGGGCGTGAGCTTCTTCAGGATGGTTTCGGCGTCGCCGATAATGTACTGGGCCACGTCTGGCTCAGCAGAGACCCCCATTTCTTTAAATTGGAGGTCGCCAAATGCACGAGTGTTTGCCAATGAAATGAACCTCTCCTCACCAAAAGAGTCGGTCATGAAGTAGCTGGACGAGTAGCGCCGAAGTCGCGACGCTTCTACGGGGTTTGAAGGGTGATGTGCCCCGGTAAGAGCATGTGCCTCGCCATTGCAGTCGACCAAGATGGCTTGGGCATCACCCACTTGGGCCAAAGTCAACTTGGAGATAGTTTTCCGGTTGAAGAAGTAACTTTCGGATACAGGCAGAGCACCGGACTTTTCCTCGGCGTAGATCGTCTCTAGATACGCAGAAGTGCACGTGGAACCCAGCGCGTTGTCTTTCTGGTTGAAGAAGTTATAGTCGGCAGCAAGGTGGGCCATTGGAAGCCGAAGCATCAAGTCGTCCGGGGTTGTGTTTGGTGGGTTCAAGTCTATTGCTTCAAGCGAGGCTACTTGTGGCACGGCCAGTGCCATTTTGGCCACGTTCGAGTCTTTGTGTTTATACCAGCGGCGCCAGTAGCCGCCAATATCCTTGGAGTATTTTTGAAAGAGCAGGTCCCGCGGAGTAGGGTCTTGTACAAGCGGCGGAACATCCTCTACTGTCTGGCTGATATTGTCCTGGAGAAACTTCAGGCACTGGTCGCCGCCATGACCATCGAAAATGTTGAAATTGAATACTGTGCGCCCATTCAATTGGAGTACACATGCATTGTACCTGTCTTCGTTTGTCATGCGATTGACACGCGACGAGTAGTGGCCGAAATGTGAAGGGCTCTTTAATAGCGGAACCCGTAATTTATAGGTACTCTTCTGGGGGGCCTCTTGGGCCGCACCTGATTTTTTACCCAGCGTTTTTGTGTTCTTATGCGGCTGGGTATTTGACGTGAATATAACGTAATTGGATACGTTTCTAGTGGCCAGGACCATCTGGCACTGGTGTTTCGTCATGCAAACGAATGGGTGTCTCATTATGGTAGTTGAGCTTTGGGGGTGAGGGATGGTATGGCACCGGAAGGGACCGTAAAGGTGATAATGATGGGGTTTTGTTGTAAAAACGTTTCACCGGTGTTTTAAGAATGTCTAAAAATATCTCACCAACGTCTCAAGTATGTATTTGTGGGTGAAGCAGCCCAGAAGTTTCTCTGTTGGTTCTATTTGGTTGATTTCCAATTGTCCGTTTGTGGGGCAGGTGATTTCTAGCGAGAAAACGAGGGCCGCCTGGGGCCGCCTGGGGCCGCGAGGGTACCCCAGATTGGCGCGCCTAGTCTGGGGCCACAACCCTTGGAAGAATATCTGGCCTGGTTTTGTGGTCAACGGGGACGTTTTAATAAGATTTCTGGTGATTTTTTGTTAAAAGTTTTGGAAAGTTTTTGGATTTTTTTTTGTGACTCTTTCCTTTCCTTGGGATTGTTGGCGTTTAATTCTGTTTTGTATCACAATCCCCTTTTTGTTCCTCCCCATGTTCTGGATCAGGGCGGCTGGAGGCTCTTTCTCTGGCACTGCCCTAGAGCTTTGGTGGTTAGAACAGAAGAAAGATACACATACATTTCTATGAATTTATCAGTTTTTAGAATCTTCACTATTGAATAAGAATAATCATTTTCTCATGCCGAATAATTCTTTTGTCTTTCCTCTTTTTGTGGTGTAGGAAAAAGAAGTAGTCTTTATTTTGCAACTTTCTTCAAATCGCGCAGGCCAAGAGGCCGTGCGAAAATGGATTTTGTGGGGCCGGGCCTGGTCCATACCGATCAGTATCCACGGCACATGAATACATATACAGCCACGAAAAGACTATAAAAGCGGTTTAAAGCTGAAATTTGTATTTTTACTAAAACTTTGGTGGTAAATGCAGGAAAAAGATAGAATTGATGAACTGATGCAGAAGATTAATAGGCCATGGGAGGGAGCACTGAACTGGGCCCAGACTGGGGATCTGCAGTTGATTCGCAGTCAATTGATGGATTTGAGAGATCTGTAGATCTATATCAAAGATGATTAAATCAAGGAAATTATTTGTTGCTTGATTTTGATTTTGTTGGACCTAGAGTTAACCATTAAATTGGTGAAATTGTGCAGTCAGGAAATGTAATAGTTTTGCCTTTCAGAGTGCGCTAGGCTTTTCTAGCCACCACTAACACTTCCAGACGAATTAAATAAAGTCTGAAGGCTTATTTAGAGTGCAAATATTCATGAATTTGGTTTTCAGCCGGGATATTTGTATTCATTAAGGAGAAAGCGACCAGAAAGTGGCCGACTCACTGGCCCTTTAATGACAGGATAGTGGAGTTTTTTAGTGACGGAAAGTAGGTGGAGTCTGATTCCAGTAGTATATTATGAGTATAACTGTAGTAAACCACACAAGAATTTCAAGAATTTACCCGCTAAAAGGCAGACTATTATTTCCATTCGAAGAAAACCGTTCCAATGCGCTTTTCAATATTTATTTCACTAGGATACAAGGGAACATCAGACTAAGGGGTAACTTTGAAGGAATTCCAAGTATATAACAAGCTTCGGAGTTCTATGGGGTTGAACTTCATGGCTTTTCTAGTTGATCATGGTATCGTAATTAATTCGGATACATAGAGGTAGATTGGGGTAGACCGCAATGTTTCGGCATAAATTTGAAGTATATTGGTCAATAATCGTGTCTGGGAAACTTCCTTATTGAAACAAGTTATGGCTGTGTCAAACCACACATGCAATACAAATAAAGACGAATCCTGTTGGAGAAAACAAAAACAGGACCAAGAAAGGAAATATCTTTCAAAACTTAATTATATTCAGCCGCAAGAAGAAATGGGTCAAATTCTTACCTATGTAAGATTCGCGGGATCTATTGGTCTCAATGGTGACATTCTTAAGAGTATTATACACCACAATGGGCTTCCCAACATTGAAAGGGGAAATTAGAAATTAGTTTTTCCAAAACCGGTAAGAATAAATAAAAGACTAAACATCAATGAGAAGAAAATAAGGAGGTGGGTTTCCTGAATTTCGTGACCTGGGGTGGATGTAGTTGTTCAAACGGGTTCCTCTTGTATCACATTCTAGACTGAGAAACTCTCAAGAAACACACCGGGAAAATACAATTCTCAGTGTGGGATTGGAATTTCTTTTCTTTTCATATATTCTATCGTCAATTCATGAAGACCTCAATTGTACATTAATTATTTTATACGAATATCATAAGCTGTAAATTGAGTAATATCAAATTTCGCGACTGGCATACTGTGCCTTAGACCACGCTTCAGCCTGAAGATAATTATTCCTATCATGCAAATTTTCACATAAGTTGAAGTTCAACCTTCATCATTTTCCTTTCTGGGTAATTTTCTTGAGTTGGGTTGTGGTTCAAGGGCCGACTTGCGAATGGGGTTGCCTAATGTTCCAGCCATGGTAACCGTCCACAATGTGAAGAGACAAAAGGTGAAAAAAACTTTCATATTATTCAATGGAAAGAAAAGGATAGTAACTTAGTGGATGAAAACAAGCAAACTTCTCAGCTTTTAAATGAAATAATCTGAAATCACCATGGCTGGCCGACTGACGTGAGTCGGCTAAAACAATAAGACTCTTCGGGCTTGCACAATTGGCCAACAGCAAAGAATGCAGGGCTTGAAAAATGTATGTACTAGAGTGCATCTAGTTTCACTTGTATATTCAGGAAATAGGATTAATTTGTGCTCAAATTTTTTCCACTTCTTGGAAATATACGTATTGGTTGTTTGTAATTCTGGGCCAAAGGGTGCGACTAAACCTATTTGCTCATTAATCCTATTCACAGACCCAGCCAGGAACGCAAAATTGCTCTCACTTTCTACCATAAAAAGTACTAAAACGAATAAAATGTTTTATTCAAATACAATCCATTTAATATGCATAAAAAGAACTATCAATTAACACTGATAGCACTGACTTGTATCATGACTAACAGTTTTCGTCAATGACACCCTCCTTCCACAAACCAATATACTTCTTTCTCTCCTGCTCTCTGGCCTCAAGAGATCCACCAAGCTCACCGTCAACCATCTTATCGGTGACACCCGACGAGATCAAAGACCTCCACGTGCGCAATCTCTCAAATCCGTTTGTGGCCATTTGGTAGTCCATGAACGCCTTTTGAATTCTTTCCCTGCTTGTAGCAACGAACGGGCCGTGTTGCACGATCTTCTGGTCCAAGATCTTTCCACCGATCAAAACAAACTCGATGTCCTCCTTTTCGGTTTCAGGGTATTGGCCAACCACAGATTCACCGCCTGGATTGAAGAAAACATTATCGAATTGGGAAACTTTGGTACTCTCTTGCAAGATCAAGTTCTTTCCTTTCAACACATACAAAAAGAAGTTGAAGTCTTTTGGCACTTCTTGAGTGAAATTGGATCCCGGTTTCATCACATAGTGATAATACTGCACTGGTGTATATGCCAACTCTTTGAGCAGCTCCACTCCATAACTCTTACCCGAGATAACCCGCACCTTAACCTTGCCGTCTTGTTGCTCAACGGTTGGGATTTCCCAAGTTTTGAGATCTCTATATCTTGGTTCAACTTCCTTCAATTCTTCAGGCAAGTCGACCCATAATTGCAAGCCTGCATTCAACGTTCCATCTTTATGAATTACAGGCATTTCACTGTGAACAGTTCCTCTTCCGGCAGTCATGAACTGCAAGTCACCTTCTCTCAATACACCTT
>JAJMIV010000265.1:0-17062 GCA_030563445.1 Metschnikowia gruessii
CTCCTGAGAGAACTAGTCATGAGGGTTCTGCTTAACATTATATTACATCAGATGTCTCACCTGAATGAATATTCAGTGATTACTTATATGCAGATTCCCTCTTCACATAACATAATCTTTATGTCTATATCCAGGAATGACTGTACCATTATAAACAGTACGCTAATAACTGCGACTCGTTAGGGTCTCACCTTACCTTTTTGGGTGGCTCAATTATACACCAAATACAAGATTTATACCATAAAAAAGGACTTAGTCCCCTTCCACTACTCCAAATAGCATATTAACCCCAAAACCAACCCATAAAACCCAGGTTTTGGTCGAAGTTCGCCGGGGTCCAAACTGCTGACCTAAGCTGGTGTACGGATGTATCCCACAACACGGCCCTATTCGCAGATATCCCCTCTATAAGGGTACCCACCCTATGGATACCCCACCCTATCTTACAAATAAGATGATCCCCATAGTATAAAAATAAATTAACAGGCCTACCCACTTTCCAGAATCTACGCATGCCCTTATTCCAGTCCATCCCTCTCATAAACATCATCAAGACACCATTTACCGGGAGGGAGATAAAGCATTACATTGATCATGATGATTCGTTTGGAGTCAAAATCGGCCTGAAACAATAGTCGTTTTTAGATACTGAAATAAATTTTAAAAACTCTCATAGTTATGATAAGGTAATCATTCGTCGTTACTGGAGTAGTCTGTCAGCTGTCTGAGTCGAAGGAAAATCGTTCTATCACAGATATATTAACAAGAAAAAGTAGACATGCCAAGAGATCAATATTCCAACGAATTTACAAGAAATGTGACCTGAAATCCAAAGGGGTATCGAAAGATCTTTTTTGTTAAAGCTAAATAGATTTTTAAATACTCACATACAACTATAGTGCCCTTAACAGTTACTCGCAGGAAATGTTAGCGACGCCTTTTCACGCTGTATACAAGAAAGTTATTCAACTATATACGATAAAAATGAAAGATTGTTTTAATTGATATGATTGAAATAGTATCGAGATATAAAATCGAATACAAGCCTGTTGATAATATCATGAATTGAGTCAATCAAAGAACTTAAGAATTTTCTTTTGTGTATACCATTAGACTGGTTATTGAGGCTTCTCTTTTCTGAATCAACTTTGTACTCCACTGAATAAACGATGTGGTCGTTTTTTGGTCTCACCCTAAGGACTAGTATTGAACTCACGAGTGGGTTTCAACGGGATTAAAATTCCTAGGGTATATAATGCATAAAACCTTCATTAAATTAGTCAGAATTAATATCCAGAATATTTATTCATTTCACTATTAGAATTTAGCATGGAAATGACAGTTGAGAAAATGATCAACAAAAACAGATGTGAATTTCAACGAAGGGGGAAAAGACGATCATTTTACCTATATCATATTGAATTGCCGAATGTGGACCTGCTGAATATATAAACTATATCCAAACTCCAAACTAAAATGACCATTCAATAACTTTTACACTACTCTCCAACCCAAAAACTCGAACTTGCTTGTTTCACAAATTGTGTACAAAAGGATTCCAGTGTAAACTGGATTTAATGTAATAGCAGGGATCATAAAATGTGATAGCTCGTTGGCGTTAATATGGCGGTACGGCCATAAATGGATCTCTACAAAGTAATAGCGTGAGTGGCTGCAAATCCTTTGAGTGGAAAGCAGCGTGCAACAATAAACTGCGGGGTAAAATCCCCTGGGTGGAGGCGAGGTAAGAAAATATTTTAACTAACTTTCAGAATTCATTTTTTAATCGCGTTAAATATATTGCTAAAATACTCCATCGCGAGATTTATCGCACATTAAGAGTGAAATTTGGAGAACATAATTTAACTCCACTCACCCGCGTTTTGTGATGGTAGGAATTTTCCCGATCTCACGACGCGAAACACAGTTAAAGTGCACAACCTCAACAAGTTCTAAAAAGTACACAAGTGTCAAGTACACAAGCAAACAAATATTCAAATATTCAAATATTCACAAGTTACCGCGCACGTTTACACAGGATCCGCCTTACTACACATTCAGCTACGGTACCATTTACACCAAGCACATTGGAAATACATTGGAAACACATTGGAAACACCTCGATTCAAACATGAAAATATACAGCTTATACATTCTCAACAAGGCTGGCGGGTTGATCTACCAGAACGACCTTAACCCTGGTTTGGCCCGTCTTTCTGCAAACGATTACCTTGTTCTAGCAGGCACTCTCCATGGCGTCCACGCTATTTCCACCCGAATCAGACCGGGTGAAAGTAGTCTGAGACCCGAGGAAAACACAGCAATCAACAGTTCGATTTTGGCGTCCGGCAAGGCACGGTTGCCGAACACAAACACGCTGGGACTCCAGCATATAGATACTGACCAGTTTAGCTTGTATGTATTCCAGACGTTGACGGGGCTCAAGTTTGTGATTGTCACGAGCCCAGCCAACACCGGCAGTGTACCAAATACTCGTGCAGGCACGGTGCTGACACACGGGGAGCTCAGCAGACAAGTGGCGGCAGTGGGGTCGGCGTATAAGGCGGTGTACATGTATTATTGTGATTATGTGATGAAGAACCCGTTTTATTCGTTGGACATGCCCATCAAGTGTGCGATGTTTGACGCGAAGGTGAGGGGCATGGCGGGTGTTCAGATCGCGTGAGGTTGAGGAATTTGAGAAACCGGAGATAGAATGGGGAGGGGGGCTTTCATGGATGAACAGAAGAGAGAACCTGTGCATTTGGCTGTTATGGTATATCCCTTTTGGGGTAAATGAGGGTGGTTTGGTAAGATGGCTCTGTTCCCCCAAAACGGGAATTCATGAAACGACACGAGCTTGTTGAACTTGGCTCGGGCTTCTGGGTGCGTGTGAGTGTTTTGCACCAGATTTTCTTGTACTGACCAGTTATCAATGTCCAAGAATGGTGTGTTCTGGGCTGAGCCAGTATGGCCAATGGAGAGTCTGTGTTGTTAAAATTGCTGGAACTCATTAACCTATGCCATGGTATCTTTGACCTCTCATGTCTTTGACCTCTCATTTCTTTGACCTCTATTGTTCTTGATACCTATTGGTCGTGCCAGGAAACAGGCCAGTGGACACCCCATATCACATATGGACATACTAAGTGGCTTTATCTGACCACATTTGTGAGAACTTTAACTTCGCCAGACAGTCAAGATAATGCAATGGCAAGTCCCCACACGCCCTTGAAGGAATTTCTAGAGCCACGTCTAAACCAGACATAACACCATGACGCTGGTATGTCCCTCATCATTCATCCAACTGACCACGTGGCTTGACCAGGCATGCTATTCCCACATCAATCGCTCCCTGTCACAATATCACCAATGGTCTCGTTTGGGCACTCCAACAAACACAGGAATGTTCTCAGGGAAACCCTCTTACATCCCCTGACCATCGCTAAATTTAGCGGTAAGACACCCAAGAACAGCCGTATACATGAATGGTCAAATACCCCATCCCACGCCGTATCCACTCTGAAGTCAACAGGGCGGGTTACCATTGAAATGAATCACCCCCGAATCAGATATTTCACTCCAACGTTTGCTACGCATGCTATACGGGCCACTACACGGTATGGGTTCCACTTACACCAACCCAACAACTAGTGTTGATTGAATCGAATGCTCTTTTGACCAAAAAATGAAAATTTTGAACAAATCAAGGAGAGTCATTGAATCAGGGAACATAAGATATTTTCACCAGTCGGATCAGAGGTCGAAATGCCCCCTTGGAGTCCTCTGGTACAAGTATAATCTTGGACATTGTGTATGGCCACCATATCATATTCAAAGTCGACACCGAAGGCTTTGATGCCCTTTGACAACAGGCATAGTGGTAAGACGGATATATGCTCATTCAATTCACTCTCTGGTGAAGTTCTTTCAACACAAACACAAAACACGATTAATTAAAGTTACCATCACAAAAAAATAGCACTCCCCTCCATCATCCATTGAGACCGAAATACGGTCACGTTTACTCATTTATCTTGGGTCTTGCACCAGGTGGGTATCAGAGGTCGCTACATCATCTGGAATCAGTGTTATATTTCGTTTTTTCCGAACATTTGAAATGCAAATATTGACTTATTTGAAGAATTTGAAATATATCTGAAATATCTTGAGATGTCAGAGAAACTGGTTGAGGAGTAAATGCTACAGAATGAACATTCCAATGGTCAATCGTTGAATTTTCGCAACGGGCTTGCGTCAAAGAAAACCTAGCAAATATACTAGTGGCGTGCCATATTTTCCCCACATTTCATGAGCAAGGCACAAAGAGACGTGTGAACTATTTAACTCACTAAATGATACGTGTTGTACAATATCTAAGGGATGTGTGCAAGTTGGTAACACTAGTATATTACCTTTTTAAGGGTCAAGCGGTATGAGCGAGGAGTCTCCTGATACCAGATTCATGGAAGTTTTAGAGGGTGTGAGTTGGCTGCAGTATCTTAACATTAGTTGAGGGCCCTTCGAGGATAACTATATGGGTTGCTAATACTTCAATACGTCCCGAATTATGTGATGTGTTAGTGTTTGAACATTAGTGGGACTAGTGGGCCTCGCTCTCCGACTACTTGAGCAAATACTGTACGAATTATATGAACCATTTCAAAGGTGTTTGAAATATACAAAATATTTGAAACATATTTGAAATACAAATACAATTACCAACATTTTGATTGTATCAGAACAAGTGTTTGAAATAATTGAACTAACACTGCGAGCGACAAGACTGATCATTTTCTGTCCACAAACAGCCAGTAATAATGTTCATTTCGTCTCTCTAAGCCCCAGCCCTGATAATCCAAAAAACTGATTGAGTCTGTTTAGTTAGTCTATTTCGCTTATTCGATATGCTTACTTACGAAAAACACGACTACGATGGAAATTGACTCTATACCTGAACAGCCTAAGATAAGGCTACAAGTACACCCCGGGGCCCGACCTTTGCTCTTGGTAAGGCCAGTATCCAATCAAAATTTAGTTCTTCAAAAACATCGAAATGATATAACTGGATATATGTTTTGGTAAATTTTTTATTCACATCTAGTTTTTAGTTAAACTATTAAATTAGTTCAAAAGAGTGTTCGCGCGTTAATTAAATTCCAGTGGCCCAAAATATTTCATGAATATCGCGCTCGACTTTTATCAACCCGGTCTGGATAGACAAATAGCGACCGCCGGTGAATCACTTAAAAAGTGAAATAAGTATCCACCGAAAGATTTTAAATGTTCAAACTGGTCAAAACACAAAAACACAAAAACACAAAAACACAAAAAACCAAACATAAACGTAGTGGTGATTTCCCGAACATTCAATCTCGTCACTGCACACCGCGGCAGTACACCTCGTAAACGGCCCCAGCCCATTGCCTTATCTGTGCAGAGCCTCATCACGAAATTTTCCAGTTCACCAGATTGACCTAATTTCACCATGGAAACACAGCCAGAAATTCAGCCAGCTACCCAAACGCAGCCAGCCACAGTGGCAGACGGCGAGACCATCGCCACAACAACCAAGCCCGCGTTGGAGTCGAGAATCGGAAAAGATTCGCCCTTCACCTTTGGCCAACGGCTTCTCACTGAAGATAAAGACGTGTTCGATCACAACGCTTGGGACCACGTGGAATGGGGCCAGGAACAGATCGACGACGCTGAAAAACTCATTGCCAAGCAGTACGAGCTGCCGGTCAAGGATTTCGACAAAACCCTCTACAACTCCAACCCGGCCAAGTACTGGGACATTTTCTACCGCAACAACCGGGAAAACTTCTTCAAGGACCGCAAATGGCTCCAGATCGAGTTTCCGTTTTTGTATGAGGCCACGGGCCCCGAATACAAAAAGCCGATGTCGATCTTGGAGGTGGGATGTGGTGCGGGCAACACGTTCTACCCGATTTTGAACCAGAACCAGAACCCCGACCTCAAGATTTATGGCTGTGACTACCTGAAGGTGGCCGTGGACTTGGTGCGCAGCAACGAGAACTTTGCGCCCAACAACGAGAAGGGCGTGGCATATTCTTCAGTGTGGGACTTGGCCAACGCCGAGGGCCGCATTCCTGATGACATGGAGCCACATTCCGTGGACGTGGTGATCATGGTGTTTGTGTTTTCGGCCTTGAGCCCGGAACAATGGAGAAACGCGGTGCAAAACCTAAACAAGGTGCTTAAGCCGGGAGGACAGATTCTCTTTAGAGACTACGGCCGCTACGATCTTGCGCAGGTGCGGTTCAAGAAGGGCCGTTTGCTTGACGAGAACTTTTACATCCGCGGAGACGGAACCCGGGTGTATTTCTTCACTGAGGAAGAATTGCGCACCATCTTTTGCACGGAAGGTCCGTTTTCGGAGACAAACATTGCCACCGACCGCCGGTTGCTTGTGAACAGAAAGAAGCAGTTGAAGATGTATAGAATCTGGCTCCAGGCGGTGTTCCACAAGCCGGAGTAGGTCCATGCCAATATGTGATAGATAGAGACACACAAAGACCTCCAAATATACCTCCACATAGACATCCACATAGACATCCACATAGATATCCACATAGATCATTTAATAGATGGGGCGTGTATGCTAAGACGATAGACTGAGGTGATGAAGGCAAGATCATCCAGTTACCTTCACATTGATAGGTGACTGTAATTGATGGCGTGACTACTCGGTTAAGTATATAACCGATATTGTATCAAGATAGTTTTCACACAGACCATGCCCCTTCCCAGTCGGTTCTGGAGAGACGAAGAATGTTTGTGAGTTTCTTATGACGTCGGAATTCCCTTGGAAGCTAACATACCCTTGGAACACTGGTTTTTGGGAAGGTGTGTCTGAATCGGCAATGGAACAGTGCACTGATATACCCAACTTGACAGAGTATTTCTTGGAAAGGAGCAGTCAAACAATACATCGAGCATGAGTAGTCCGAAAGAACGACAGAAAAACGTTTGATCTGGTGGAAGAGCATTTTTTGCAATTTTAACAGGATTGGTCGTTTGTTTCAGAGCGATGCAAGCACAACTTACAGAGGAGACCTGAAGGTGTATAAAAAGCTTAGTGTCAATGCTTCTTTGAAAACATTAGCATTGAATAAAGCTGGGGATTCCGACACCGAAGGACGTGAAACTGAAGAGATTATGGGGACATCGGATCAGACGGACACTTTTCGGGAGGTCTGGAGTTTAAACCCACCCAGAATAAGTCCATTGCGTGGGAAAACGTCAACTTTAGATCTTGCCTCCATAAGAGATGGCCCTGTTTGAAAGTAACCCATATTTTTAACGGAAACCATCGCCAAGAAATCATTCGGTTGAAAGAATCCGAGTTGTATGGAACAAAACGAAGCCGAATCCATCTTTTGGTTCTCTTACCGCAAAAGAATGGACATCAATTGTCAAGTGTCCGATTTTCCATGTGAATTCAATGAATCGAAGCTGGATCTGTCATGTTTGCTTGGAACAAAATGAAAGGCCAGCATATTTTCACTCGAAGGTTCATACAGGCGAGCGGCCATGTGTATGGCGTTTCGTAAGTCAATCTTGACTTGCACTCTCTTGCTAATTCTGTCTGCTCACCTCAGCCATATAGAAACAGCCAGTACCTGACTGTACCTGACTGGAAGTCTTAGCTCCAGAATGGATCGCAAAACGATGTCATAAATTCAGAAGACGAACCGCGGGTTTGAGGAATTTCAGCAATGTGGCGAATTATCGCGTTGAAGTTTTGTCACACTAACGTAACGTGCTTCACCATAATTTCTCCCATCAACAACTTATTTAAGCGTCTTCCTTCGTGTCCATCAGGTCTTCACAATGGAATATAGTCCATTCAGCACTGGGTACGATGAAACAATGTATGGTGCCATTCCGGTTGTGTCAGTATTACACCGACCATAAACTTTCCACAGGTTCATGATTGCCACAATTAGGTTCCGTGGTTGACGTTAAAGGCAGGAATATCCATAGAAAGAACCCGGGAACCAATGTCGAGGATACACCTGTATGTATATCATGTTTCATGTGTCGCAACTGACAAAAACGGCAACCCTTATTGCTTGCTCAGCTGCGGATAATTTCCAATCCGATTCAGGAGGTTTCACTGCCATTTGAGGGAGAAAGAGTTGACATGGTATATGAGAGCGACACTCAAGCTATCAAATTCCCAGATTCCAGCAATTCCCAACCATCCCCACCCATTCCACTCATTTCCATGTCTTAAAAGCAGCCATATAGCATAATCCCAGGAAGTAAACACAAGCAATATTCACGGCTGGGCAACGGTTATTACCACTTGGCCACGGGCCCCAATGAGGGTCATATTCTCGTCTTTAACGTCCTTTGTTATTTCTTAGGTCACGTTCAACCTAAAGCACATGGAATCGCAGTTCCTTCCCTCGACCTCAAAATTGAGACCTTACGCCAGAATCAACTTAGACGGTACGGCCAATTAGTCCTGTTTATCTGCTGATGACATTGCCAATGTGTGGTACTACCACCAGCATCTGCACTAGGAGCTGGGCCAGATCCACACCCAATGCTTTGCCACAAAAACCATGCATGAATCAGAAGAAGTACATTTAAGGACCGATTTTCAGGGTATTCATCCAGACAGCGCATCGTTCCACACTCAGATCGGATTCCATAAGGCAACGAAAACCCCACAAGAAAGGTAAAAGTAGACCTTCAGAACATCCACAAAAAATCGTACCAACATAAACCAACACCCATCAATCATAACCTACCCCCGCATAACTAGCACCACGTACAAAAAGTTGTCCATGTACCGGAGCCGGGCCCAGAGCTCAAACACCGGCTCCTCCAATAACACATCCACATTTATGCCATGGATATACACCAACGGAAGGGCGTTTTTGCCGCCCAAAGAAATCCCCGCTCCCGCAAATTGGCCCTTTATAGCCGCCGAAAGCGTGTTATCGTTTCCTACGTCATCTTTTGTCCACACCGGCGCCTGGAGAAGAACATCAGATCCCGCAAAGTATATTTTAAGCGGCACGCGCTGACGTGGTGGGTTGAGTGGGTTCACTGGCTTCCCCGATTTTGCCGCCGCCACTAGTTTCTTCAGAATACTCGAATATACTGTAAAGTCGTGCGTGGCCATAGAATGCCATAGAGCACGTGTATCGTCCTCACTGAGACCCAAAACGGCCCGAGAATTGCCGTTGAGCACGTAGCACGATTGTTTGAGTGAGTTGATGAGCACACGGTCGAGCGCGTTTGTGTAAATGTGGGAATTTCCCCGCAAATCCAAAGAATTTTTCCCAAATTCAATGTTTTTCCCAAAACAATTTGTCGCAAAAGGGATGATGTTTTCCGAGGGGTATGGCGTCTCCTCACTTGCCACCCTTAAAGTTAGTGTCCATACCGGTTTATACGTACAAGTAGACCCGCCAGAAAGATAGAGAAGGTCATGGAGAAGGCCTATGGGTAAGTTCCACTTGAGAGGCACGTGCTCGTATTCTAGCCAGATGGGATTTGTAAGTAGATTGTGCACGCCGGTGGCGGCAAAGAAAAAGTCGGCGATTTGTTGGAAATACACCGGAAAGTACAGGACGCGTTTGGCGTCGAGCAAGTATTCAGAGTTTTTGTAGAGAATATGTATATGTACCAGGCCGTTCCACACCCTAGCCGTGACCTCAGACATGTGTGTGTGTGTGTGTTAAATGCAGTATATGGTAAATGTTGAAAATGTTGAATTCAGTGTATGGTAATTGTCAGTGAAGTGTCTGTTGTAGTAGATATGGGTAGTAAATATGTAGACAATTAGTGGTGATTAGTGGTGATTAGTGGTGATTAGTGGAGTGGTGCGCGTTGTGGAATTGGCCGCGGTTTCTGCGGTCCTCTTTATAAGGATATTGTGTGGGGAGGGGCAGCCACAAGTAGTGCCACACCAAAAGCTGATACTTTTTGGGAGAATTTATGGGAGGTGACTGTTGAAAATGTATAATTACGAATTGCAGCAAAATTTCCCCTTTGAAAAGCTGCTGGCATGGAGCTATGCACTGGAGTATGGAGGGGGAGTGCCCAAGGTCAAGTTGGGGTAACTGTTTGTACCAGAATCAAACAGATTTTTAGGAAAGAGTTTAAATTCATGTAGTTTTAATAACTAAAAAACAGGAATTGGAAAATAACGGAAAAATGTGTATACTACATGCGTTGGTTCTACCCCATAAGGTATTACCCTTAGAGTGCGATACTCACGGGTAGTCGGCATGTCCTTGAAATAAGTCACATGTACAATTTCCTTATGAGGACGAAATTTATCGTTTAAACGAAAAGGTGGGGAATTCAAAAACAAAGAATTGATAGTACACACAAAAGTAAAGTTGCGACGCACTACGTGTGTCTTCAGACCCAGTGTACTGAAATGTGACTCTTCCTAGAAACCTTTTGAGTAACCCTAAAGATTTAATGCTTCCGCATTCGGAAATATACAGGGAATAATAAAGTACATCTAGTAATTTTAACTTCATTAATGACTGCTTTTAGTGCCAAATCAAATCAATGTCTTCTGAAAATTATCCATAATAGTAAGGGCACAAAACGTAGAGCAACTTCAGAGACATTCATTTCTGTACCAGAGTCACGACCAAAGTTTGGGTCTCAAATAGGTTAGAGCATTGGAAATTGTTACTTTCACAAAAGTTACTTTGACATAATGTGATAAGAATGGCATTATTCTGTCACACTGCATGATGATCCCTCTTCACTAACTGCTCTCCCAAATATACAGAGAATTATAGTGCTAAATGAATAATTTTCTACGATCCTATCTCATTAGACTTTTTTATTGCAAGTTAGTTACAGTGGACTCTTTCCAGCTTCCAGATCGGCCACTTCTGCCAAAAAGCGTGTTAATTGCGACTATTGAAATATCTACTGTACTCCCAAAGAGGGAGGCTATTCAAAACCACCATATTGCCACTTCCTCTTGCAATAAATTAAAGTATGACTAGATCAAGGGGTGCAAATTGACCCTTTTAACGAGTAATGGGATTTGAGAGGGGCCCTGAAATGACTCAGGAACAAAGAAAGATTCCACACTTTGATAAATTAGTGTACCCATATGTGGATCACGTGACCATGCAAAGTAATTGAGCAAATCCGATTAACACCACAAGTATTTGCCTTTAATTTGATTGATATGCAATTAAAATGTAGGAATGATTCACTTTCACATGTTGCCTACACATTATTATGATTTCAAATGCAATTAACCGGCCTATAAGCGTATAAGGAGAGCAACCCTCACAGTCGCCATAAATGGGGTGCCCGTAAAAATTTTCTGAAAACAACCTCCAATACAAATTATTCCAAAAGTACATTATACATACCAATTGCCAACCCGACTAGCGCAAACCCATCAAATACAATACATTTGTTTGAACATTATTACTATAACGGGGTTTTCACTAAGGCCAATGTGCACACCATTGTGAACACCACTGTGCAAGCCGCTAACCACTTCCTATCCGGCACACAGCTGCACCGGTTAGGAAAACCCCCAGCGGCCCTGGCCATCCCATTGTGATTCCAACCCGTTCTATTGTATAACCATGCCGACACGTCAACCACAGAAAACGGTTAAGAGCAACAAAAAAGTGACACATTAATAAATACATTAACAAACACAGTCACAAATAAATAAAGTTCCCTTCAAAATCACCCCATTTCTTTTTGCACGCCCCCTTCTTTGGTTAAAGTTGCTAATTAGACTATTCAAATGACGTGCCTTTGAGCGGACGGCTGGCTTCGCTTTACTGCAAGCACAGCTTTGGGCTAAATTCTCGCGGTGCAACGCAGCCATTCGGCGTCTGAGACACCAGAGAAAAGACTACCCATAAAAGGAAATATTAATAGTAAGTAATAGCAACATAACAACCCGTACCTTCCTAAGAAAACACCAACAAAACATTTAGAAAACACCAACAAAACTTAAATCAAAAACCTGACTGCGTTGAAAGTTGGTTAAACTCTTTTTGTGTCACCCACCACAATCACTTCGCAGTTGCTCTAGGGCCAGGCACAAGGTCAGGCCCGCCATCGCCATGGCGTTCGCGCCCCGGCCCCGATTTGGCACCCGCACCAGCCAGCCTTATGCATTGCGGGGACCAAGATGACGAATGCAACAACTAATTAGGAAATAACAAGGAATAAGACGATATGAGTAACACCACGCAAAAGCAATGGGATGCTATTTAGACTCCCTCATCTGCTGTAAAGTTTCCTATCTGTTCTTTCTCGGTTTTTTCTGTTTGTGTTGTTTAAATATTATCTTTTCATTTACATCATCTACTGCTCATCGAATTCAACAAAAGATATGCTGATTCCTCTCCCAAAACAACGAGGCAAGAACGCTTTCCGTTTATCTAGGCAGGACCTTTTGCCACGCCGGGCTTCTGCTCATATCGAAGGGGTTGATTTCAGTTCTGCAATCCGCTCGTATAAGCCCCAGAGGTATTCACTTGAAGACATGCCGGTGGTGCCCGTATACGACTGGGAAATGAATAAGATTAGAAGGTTTTCGCGGTGCACCAGTCTGCCCCAGGAAAAGGTTGATATTTCTGGGAAAGCCTCAGTGGAGGTGCCCGAATTGGTGCCAAAACTGGCGCCAGCCTTAGCTAAGGCTTTGCCCCCGGTGGCGTCTCCCTTAACTCCGGCCTCACCCCCGGTTTTGGCCGCGGACCTGGACGGACCGGCTTGGCCCCAGCATTTGCAGCCAGCCACCAATTCCGGCCATGAACAATTCACAAAACCCTTAAAACCCTTGAAACCCACGCCAAAACACCTACTCTCCCGAAAACCACCTGTGCCTCAGCATTTGGATTTATCCAAAATCCCGAGCCTACCTCCCATGGGAATTTCAAGGGTCCACGAATGGATAACACCCAGACCTCCCTCTCAATTAGTGGAACCACTGGTGTTTCCTAATAGACAAAGTAACCAAGACCCCAGCATTAAAAGCACCGTTTTTGATGGCTCTCAAGATACGACGCTAGTTCTGGAACTCAGCAACGAATCGTCCGAGGCCCACGAAAGACTCCATGCGGTGTTTTCCAGGGGTTTCACCAGCTTTTGCGACCTGTACCAGCCCCAGTGCAGACCTCTCACCATCAGTGCCCCACGGTCCGTGGCGACACCCCAGCTTGCTCCGGAAATCCCCGAACCGGAAGCAGGCGAACTCATTGATACTACTTTTTCCGACACTTCCTCCATCAGCGAAGCTTCTGCATTTGATAGTTACTGCTCTGTCAACACCGTTGCGTCCACCGAGACCGACTTGCTGTCTGTGGAGATGTACGATTCAGATATCATGTCGTACTATGAGAAGGCGAACGATGCTGATTCTGTATACAGTGAAGCGTCTAACTATAGTGAAGCATCTAAATACAGTGAAACCTCAAAGTACAGTGAAACCTCAAAGTACAGTGAAACCTCAAAATACAGTGAAACCTCAAAATACAGTGAACCATCCAGGTACAGTGAAAGTCGTGTGGGTGACTTTTACGAGGCCGAAATTCCTCCGCCTCCACCAAAACACCATTGGGAATCCACTAATAAGGCCATTCTCACGCCAACCACCAAGACCAGTCTGTTTCCTCGCCCCAGAATCTCCTCTTTTGATTACTGTCTTGATTTGGGTGCAGAGTATGACAAATCCAGGTTTATGATTCCTCCTGAGAACCGGTTGGTAAGACCTCGAGCGGTGCAAAACAAGAGCCCGGTTTCTCACAAGTCCGGCACCTTCAGCTATTGATTAGCTGGTGCTGGAGACGCTTGAAAAGGCGCAAAATAATAGAATAAGCATATTATGTATTGCACATAGACGCAGCAGTATATATCATTAATAGTCATCAGAAATAATACCGTCTAGGTTTTGTAAGGGTGTGGATGTCATATGTCATATGTGATCTTTGTACACGTTATTTGAAGTACCTTTAAAAGGCATCTTTTTGAAAATTTATGGGGCTGTGTTTTACTTAGTCGGTATGTGGTCTTTGTTCTGTACAAGAAAAAGATTACCTTCACCTAGTCAAAGCGGGGATATGGAAATCAGCAGCGTTTACGAATCTGATAAGTTTATGTATACGAACATAATTATGAAAAAGTCGTTTTTGTGTTGATATTCTCTGCAGTTGAAAAAAATAAACTACTTCTCCAGGAAACTAAGGGGGTTCACAATGGCCTTTGGTGCAACTAAGATGAACACGAGCCCGAACTTAGTTGTCTTTTTACTCTTCGGATATTCTTGTTAATATGACTGTCAAATTTCATCTGGATTTTATTTATGTGAATTTTTGTGAATTTGCAACACTGTGGATATTATTGGTGCGACAACTGTTTTTGTGACAGTGGTTTTGAACATGAATGTAATACGAGGCAAAGGCATTATTTAGAGGAGCACGCGAAAAGGAACTCAAAAAGGTATACACCCTTTGATGTATATAGGCAAATCTTCATGCAAGACAAACTACGAATATTCACATTAATCATCAGATATAGTGCAGATAAGCTATTTGTCTCTTGTGTAGGATTAGAGCTGTAAAGATTTTCATCTTGACAGTCTCGGATAATGCATCCGTTATGCTTACACAGGCAAAACAAATTTTATAGTGGTTCCGACTTGGGCTATGTCGTACGTCCACTGGCTTTTTAGCTATGTAATCGATGATCGAACAAAGGGAAAGAAAGAACCCTTTCTCGCTATATGAAAATCTTCAGTCACAGGTTACGGAGTCGTGTCTATACCATCACGCGAAGGCAGACCACTCGACTGTGAATCTGAAAAACCAACAGTTTGTTTACCTGATCTCTTTTTTCGCCTACTGCATATTAGTTAGGCTTGCGAATCCGACGTGGCGAGCTGCCGAATTCTACCGGTGCAAATAGGACAGGCCCTTCACCCCCTCGCGCCATGCTGAAAAAAACACGCGTGTCATATTTTTGTTTCGATTGCTAGTTTTTTGCCTGGCATAAAAATGGCAATAAAGGAAAATCTAACCTCCAAACACCTACTGGAACAAGAGCATAAAATTGAAAAAGCGATCAAAGCACTTCAAAATGGTGAAATTAAGAATGTTAACCAAGCAGTGAAGCACTATGGAATATCAGGTTCATCTCTTAGGCGTAGGCTAAAAGGAATCACAAATCGACTTGTAACTCGAGCCCAAAGCGGAAAATTAACACCAACTGAGACTGATGTTCTTGTTGACAGAATACTTTCAATGGATGATGGTGGATTTTCCCCGAGACCATTAGATGTGGGAAATATGGCAAATTTCATACTCGCAAGTCGCGGTACTTCTCCGACTGAAAGAGTCGGCAAGAATTGGGTTACGAAATTCATACAAAGGCACGAAAAAGTTAAAACTGTCTTCTCGAGGGGCTATGATTATAAAAGTGCTAACCGAAAAGATCCAGAAATGATTCATTGGTGGATTGATACCATTCGATGTATAATTCGTGAATGCGGCGTTCAATCTGATGATATTTCTAACTCTGATGATACTGGGGTTACGATTGGCGTTACTAAAACCAGGAAGGTTGTCACTAGGTCAAGTAACAAAGACCTAAAGAAACGGGTTCAACCTGGTAATAAAAATCTTACCACGGTATAGAATGTATAAGCGCATCAGGTGGTGCGTTACCTCCGTGCATAATTTTCAAGGGAAAACACATGAGCCCGAGGAAAAAAAACTGAGCCAAGAGTGTGGGCCCTTGAAGTTAGTCCAAATTGATGGACTTTGAATGAAATTGGAACTCGCTGGCTAGAACATATGAAAGGCGATTACCGACTTTTGATCTTTGATGGCCATACCAGCCATTTATCAAAACATTTCACCAGATTTTGCAACGAAAATATGATAATTTTCCTCTTCATGCAATCGGGCTCTTCTGTTCATCTACAACCACTTTATGTTGTGTGTTTTGGAGTATTGAAGACTGTTTTTGGTGACTGTATCCAAGACATGGTGAATAATGGTATTGAGAAGATCGACAAGTTTGATTTCATTGTAGTGTACCAACACTCCAGAAATAAGACACTCAAACATAGTACGATCAAGTCGAGCTTTAAGACCACTGGTCTAATGCCTTGTGATTCTCATCCAGTCATTTAGAGCCTTGATACACGTATCCAGGAAAAAACTTTATTGGAAACTGCTGCAACTGAATCCGGAAACGTGAAAACTCGGGTGAAATCAGGGGCTAGGAAATTGCGTTGGGGGTGTGAATTATGGTTCAATAAGCATTTTCTATGAAGAAACAGATCGCCAAAGCCAGGCTTCTTGAGAGCACCTCCAGAAGAAATCGGGTTGCAAAAGAAAGAGCATGAAAAGAAGTGATGTCTTGATACCTGGAAAACTTGATACCGCCTATAAAGAACCACTGATAACGCAAGGAAGTGAAGTTACTCTAGACCATGAGGAGTGCTCAAAAAGTTCAAAGCGGACTAAGAAAACCCCCAAATGTTTTTGTAGATTACCTGGATATAGAAAGAATGTACGAAAATAGAATTTGAAAAATGCTAATTTGGCGAATTTAGATAGGATTAAATCTTAGTTAATGGTTTTTTTGAGTTGGCGCAAGAGGTTGAAGTGTGTCGCGAGAGGGTGATGCACTGCAGTGAATCGCGTATTTTTGAGATTTTTTTTTTCGCTGTTAGCGTAACAATTTTTTTTAAAAAAAAAAAACAATAGAAGTCATTTAGTGCCCCGTGTTAAATGCCAAATGAGGATGTGGTTAACGTGAAAGAGTATAGGAAGTGTTATGAACGGTATACATACTGCTCTCTGCAGAGCCAGAGCATGCAATTGTGCTGCCTCCATCTGAGGCATTTCAAGACATCCACCAGGTACGTTTTTGCACAAAAACGACTAACGTAGTTTTGTTGGAGAAAGAGGTTAGTTTGATTTTAGTACACGAAAAACTGATCGAGATTCAACTCGGGTACCGTGAACCTTAATATTTGAGTAGCACCGAATAGTTTGTTAGATTGGCT